>OZ012687.1:4910217-5072217 GCA_963942565.1 Maea johnstoni | reverse complement strand
TGGATAAACAGGAAATCGTGGAGTACTCGGTTAAAGGTATTCGGTTAATAGTCTTTGATCCACTTGAACCATCGACCTACTGATTACTAGTCCGACACCTAACCAACTGAGCTACGTTGTCCCCAAAGTAGTTGTTTCTAGTTGTTTGTGGTTTCAGTGATATACTATCAAAAAAGTCAATACTCTTGACATCACTTGACTGTGTGCTTTCTTACCTGGGATTGGAGGAACTTGGCTAAGCACTGGTAAAGAAACTGCGCCTGAAAAGTGAAAAAGATATCCAATCTTTGGTTTCATTGTGTCGTTAGATGATTAAATCAAGTTTATAATAACGTATTCCAAGATTTATGATAGCGTTATGATATGAATTCACCTTCTGTTTCTAAATTAGTGTGCAGTGACTCGCGCGCTAAAACAAAAATCATCTAGTAAACAGTCTACAAATAGAAACAGAATGATATTACAAATAACATTTCTGACAAAAATATGGTAAGTAAAATGTAGGAGTAGTATTTGGTGATTGTAGATATAAAAAGATGTTGGGGAAACATGTTAAAGATAGCAACTGCTGAGCAGCAATGAACTATGAGCTTACCAGTGTAGCCGGCATGAATATGAGGAGAAACTGTCCAGCAATTCTGCAAGAGAAAGGGGAGATTACTAATGTTTAAGTAAGTAATGCTATATTTTCATTATGTATCTTCAAATTTTTGTGACATGAGTGTGATAAATTTCATCCACCCATCAAAGAGGTGAAGCGATTCAATGACGAATTCCAGAATGAAAACATCGATTTATATCCCATATATCTTAAATGTCCATATATTATGAAATATACCTTTTGAAGACAAATGCTTATACATGCTTGTAAATTGAGAATCACTAGCTTGAGGTGCTCTGCCAAATATTTCTACCAGATATCAAAGTTACGAAAAAAACAATACCAGATAATGTTTACTGTGATATGTAAATCAAGGGTAAGCGAAAATATTGTGATAATTGTAAAAAAGGATTAGTAAAAATTGTTCCGATATTAATTTCTATAGCAGCGTCAAGTAATGGTATAATTGGTGAATTTGCTTATTTTTCCAAATGTGTTATCGGTGAAAATGATAACTGACTAACTGCGTTTGCTTAAAGAGTAAGCATGTGTACGATCAATGAACAATAACTAACTCAGCGAAACGAAAGTTCAATAGCCAATCAAGTGACTGAGAATATCACTCACTGCGAGACTTGAGGATCCTGTCCCAATAGCAGAAGGAGGTTTGTGATGTTGAGATGCAGCGCCCAGCATGGGAGGCAGGCTAAGCCAAGAATAAGTAAAGATCGCTGCAGTATTACACCCATTTGACGACCTTTTCCAGCACCAAATGTCTGAAATCATACGGATGAAATGATGCAATACTATATCAGGAACAGCGAGTATTGATAGCGGGGCGGATAAGACAAAATTTGTGCACTTTGTGGAAAAAGTGTAAATCTTGGGACATACATACTTTGAGTGATGCTGATATATATTCTAGTTGATGCAGGGCGTGAGTCATCCTTAAAGAATATTATTGGGGCATTTTAGGCAAAAATATTTTGGAGGAATATAATGATAAGAAAATATAGGGAAGAACGTGGAATCTTCAAACTTACATTTCAAAAGTTGCTTATTAGGAATGATAGATATCATGAAATTGACACATAAGTTGTGTTTTGGGTGTTTTGGGACCATAAAATACAAATCCTAGGCCTGAAAGTAGGAGCTGAAAGCTTTACACAAATTTACATTGAGAGTTATTGATAATGACTCTTATCAGTAAAGTTTGTAAAAGACCCCCTAAGTGATTGCATTTTGGGGTAATTTAAGTGCGAAATGACAGAAAAAGTAAGATTTGGAGATATGACCAAAGACAAACCTATACTTCAGAGTAGAAAGTGCAAACTCCAAATAAATATTTAGTGAAGGTTGTTAATTAAAACTGCTAAAGTAAATACAATGGAATATGTCCATGGTACCTGATTTTGGGGTAATTCTAGCTCAAAATGGCTGAAAATGGGATATTTTGGGGATTTGACTCTAAAATATCTATACTTCAGAGTAGGGACTGTAAACCTAACACACATTGTCTGAAGGGCATTTAATCCCACTTGATTAGTGTTAATGCGTTAATACCATATTAAGCTGGTTTTCTAGGTATTAGAAATGCTACTTTACCTGCGAAAACAGCGTATCACAAGCTTCCCCAAGACCCATAGCTATTGAGATTCCAGTGACATTCATAACCTGAAATACATAACTATGCTATATATATATATATATATATATATACATATATATATATATATATATATATATATATATATATATATATATATATATATATATATATATATATATATATATATATATATATATATATATATGTATATAAATATATATATATATATATATATATATATATATATATATATATATATATATATATATATATATATATATATATATATATATATATATATATTCATTGAAGTGCAGTGTCTCCATTGAGTGAGTGTAACTGTATTGTATTCATTTACTCTATATACTCTGTGTTTCCATCGACTGTGTACTTATGCATTGTATTTGTATATACAACATATTGCTTGTGAGTCTCCATCGAATACGAATAAGTGTACGTAGCATTTTATTCATCTGTATTCCAATCTTACTTACTGATATTGCAAGAGAGACCCCGTCTAATTGAATCGTACCCATTCTGCCCGCAAACATCATAGTTATGGGATTCATCAGAATCCGTAAAAAGTCCGTGAGAAACTACAAATGCAATTGATGAAACAAGTCAAACCACAAAGCCAATGATACACCATGGAACAACTATACCACAGTTGCCAGCATTCCACCAGCCACAGGCCTCGAAATGTATGGGTTATATGACAAAACCTACATTTTCTAAGTTGTTGTTCTCTCAGCTGCCCAAACTACTACGCTATTATCCCTGAGTATTGAGCAAGCGTGTTCAGCCAAACTTTTCTCGACCTGTGATTGGTGAATGGCAGTCAACTGTGGTACAAGCTCTAACATAGACCACTCGAAAGTTGTGGTGAATGTGATACATTTGGGTTACTCGCCTTGGCCTCATAACACCTCGGGTATATCACATACACCACAGCTTTCTTGGGGTATATCTATCACTTAGTTGGCTATGAAAACGAATGCGTAAACATAAGGGGATTGAAACGAAAACTATCACTAATAAAAGTCCTAGCAAAATACTTTGATTGCCAAAAAGTATAGTTGACATTTAAATTTGAAACCACATGACTGACTGACTGGCCACTAGCATATTGCAGAATAGAGTAAATCATAGTATTACATTACGGAGGAGGTTCAAGCAGGAGCTGTATCATTCAGTTCCCTAAAATTCCATTACTAAAAGAGGATAATCAATGTTGACAAAGGAGAGTTGTAATAATTGGCAACTGATATCACTAACTGCTTATGGGTTTAATAGTCAGAAGAACCGAACATCTCTAGGAGAAATAATGATCGTCAGGAAAAGCGTTTCTTACATATATACATATTACTTTAAGCCCACATATGTGCACGTTCACTACTTGGGTTCGAATCCCGGCCTGGGCCACCGCCTAACACTGAGTCACTAGCAAAATCTTACATGATATATATATATATATATATATATATATATATATATATATATATATATATATATATATATATATATATATATATATATATATATATATATATATATATATATATATATATATATATATATATATATATATATATATATATATATATATATATATATATATATATATATATATATATATATATATATATATATATATATATATATATATATATATATATATATATATATATATATATATATATATATATATATATGTATATATATATATATATATATATATATATATATATATATATATATATATATATATATACATATATATATATATATATATATATATATATATATATATATATATATATATATATATATATATATATATATATATATATATATATATATATATATATATATATATATATATATATATATATATATATATATATATATATATATATATATATATATATATATATATATATATATATATATATATACGAAACCCCACATCGCACATTAGGCCATCATGTTGATGAGTCAGCATGATGTTCAGACGTGAAATTCTATGTTTTGACAACAAACATGATGATACACAGAGTCAAAGGGGGCAAAGTGGATATTGACATGGATATCGGTCAGGTTGTTGCATCGGTGTCAGGGTTTTGTCCCACATAAATGTGGCCTCGTATACCTGCACTTAGGAAAACTGACTTCAGAACATCTGTCCTATACAGGCTATTACCCTACTGTACCGATAGCCTCTTAACAAGTCCACCTAACGAGCATTGCACTGCGTGATACTAAGTCCTATCGCAATACACATGGCGGCAATTACTTCTTAAATATACTTAAAAGAATGGTGAACTTCGAATTACATTTAAGAATCTATTCTTGCAAATATAGGTATCGAGTTAATCAGCTTGAAATATTTTTTTCTGTCACACGTTAACGGTTCTCTTTCACATTTGTAATTAGTTACCAGTGGCCAAGCCAGTTTAAAAGAAGCTTGGAACTCCTTCTTGTATCCAAAAGGGAAAAGACGACTCCACAATCGCTGATGCCAAGATGCGTTGACCTTTTTCTCGGGAATTGCATGGTATGCATCACCTGTAAATAGAAACAGGGTATCCAGTAGTAGTAGTAGTAGTAGTAGTAGTAGTTGTTGTTTTTGTTGCTGTTGTTGTGTTGGTGTTGCAATATGTTACGAAGTGCAGTACAACTTTTCCAAAACCTAATCATTACACATTTGCATTAACCAAAGTGAAATCAATTTGCTTGAGAATAGGTTAATAAGAAAATGTAGTCAGAAGGAAATGAATGTTAGTATAATCAATGACTTTTTTCTATTTACCTTAGTCCACTTGCACGACAAGTGATTCAATGAACATTTAAATAACATCCGAAAATTTGTAGTCCAAGGACTGTATGTATGTATATTTATTGACTGCAATGTTTTACAAGTACAAAATCATACAATTTACTGGTAATAACGTTTGATATGTTAGATGACTTCAAGAAATAGATATAACAGTTTCAGATGATAACAACTTAGATTCTGAGTTTTCCTAGAATAAGATACTTCTATTCACTTTTTCAAAATTCCTCTTTCATTGTACTGTCATAACTTAAAGCTAACACACTTAATAAAATCCTATACTTAAGGCGGTTAGCCACAAATGTCTTGTTACTGATGATCAGTACATTTTTATCCTTTTCCTTTTCTATTTTCTAGAACCAATCTGTTAATTTTGTATACTTTCTGTGCTACAATCTGTAGGAACATTAAACTTGTCTCGAGGGTAAGGCTCTCTGGTAATTTGCCTAAAATTTTAGAGATAGTATCACCAGGCTCTGACATGATTGGTGTGTTTGATGTTGGCATCGTCTAATATCCAAAACTCAAATGCGAACGTGATAACGGGAACTACCATGGCCCAGAACAGTATACTGCATGCTTGTATTGTGAAAACCCATGGCTTTAACCCAAATCCTGCTGCTGTATTTAGGACTACTCTTTCTCTCCTTACTTTCTCTTTTGTTCTTTCCCCACTATCCCCATTGCTATTGTTTCTAGCCCTAGACGCTCATATTGGTTTTGCTCTTTGATGTGGTCCTTTCCAAGTCAAAATACACGGTGCTTAGAATTTCATCTGTTCGCATTTTCGCTTTCACCATACACCAGCACCACTACATTTGAAGTCTATATACGTTTTGTATAATAGACGCCAGAGCCTACCCCAGACATCGAGCTCTCTTAACCTCTAGAAAAGGCCCTCAATCCACACCACGTCGAAAGCCTACGACACGTCTAGGTATGTTACAAATACGTTTTTCTGGCTTTCAAGGAGTGTGGATATGAAAAACTTATGAAAACTTATCAAGTGCGGATCCATACCAATGTACGTTGATGTATGAGAAGCGGCCCAAGTCAGAGGTGCATCTTTCGATATAGTGTTCTGCACTTGGCTGCTTTCAGCAACCCCAGGCTTCGAAAAGGAATACGGGTAGGGAATTTGTCATCTCCCACACTTTGAATATAAAATGATATATCAAAGGCAGGTGCCATCAGCCAACCACATACATACACAGATACATACATACATGTACATGTATGTATGTATGATAAATGATGAAAATGTATAAAGGACATTTAAAGCTTGTTATAATGTTTTTTATCCAAAATTTCGAAGATGATCTTTTTGACATCTTACACGTAGCTCTAAGTTTTGACTTTCCAGAGATTTTAGTCAACCTGTTGAATATACAACTAATACTACCTAAGGATGCTGGATCAAAATCGGTTTAGGAAATAGCCTGGCACTTGGAAGATCAAATCAAAATTAGCAATCCATTATTGGAAAACAGTAACTCTCTTGTGAAATTGATCAGCTGACCTGCAAGATATATTTCTTGGTTGGTGCTAGGAGACGTCACCAAATGTAAATAAGGTATTGCAGGTATTGGTATTATATGCGAGATAATGGTGTACATTGTCTGCAGATCGAGCCGCTAGACGATGACATTCTAAAGAGTATTGTTGGCGCGGAGGCTAAGAGCTAAAAAAAATTGGTGAATCGTCAAAAAAAGTGAACGAATTTCGCCCTTAGCCTCCTCACTATGTATGGTATTGTATGTTCATTGACTGCACACTTGCCGCAAAATCATACTATTTCATTTAATTTGAAAGAACAGAAATACAGGAAACATATCAATCGAATAGACGTTAAACGGGACAGAGATTAATTACAGAATACACCTAGACACCTAGAGCATCCCACCATAATACTCCAAGAAATTAACTTACCATCCATTCTCCTACAAGCTAGACAGTTAAAATTAGGAAAACTAAACTAAACTAAGTCAGCTATCCAAAACCACTACATTTTAACTTACTCACAAGATTACATTTAACAATTAAACATGCATAACTACTCTCTGGAAGAAGTTGGTATCAGGTCACTTTTCCACTCAATCCTACTAAAAATTGCTCTAAACAGCAATGTCACTAAGTCTCGCACTAACAAAGTATGTTGTAACTGCAATTGTGGTACTGCGGAAAATAGTATCCACATTGTTTACCACATTGTTTTTCCACATTGGTTAATGATTTAGAAACATCTGTTACATCTAAAAACTAGATCTCCTGCGTATGGTCCTGTTTTCCCGCATTCTTGAAATGCTGGATTAAAGTTCGTATGTTAGATGATGATGTAGATGGGCTTATAGATCTACAGCAAATTAGTTTATGGGAGATATCTGGAAGAGCTATCACTAAGATATAGTTCAAAGTAGTGTCTTGAAGAGACGGATTCGGATAAAGTGTCTATTACTCTAGGTATGCATTACAAAATATACTTTCTTCGTAGTCTAATCCGTTTCTCTTTGAGCCATTTTCTCCGCTTGGTTAGCCAATTCTTTTTCTTTTTACCGAGAGTTTTCTTATTAGTAAATAACTTTAGTCTTTTATGGTATTTTTACATAATTGCCACGGCAGCAGAAGGATTTGGTAGGGGCCAGGATCTGCGATGACCTCGACCAAAGGTCGACAAAATCCGTGGACAATACCTAGTGCCTGACCTCAGTATGAACTGCTATAAAAATAGGCTGGTGACATTAATTTGATATATAGTTTACCTCAGTTGCCTTAGTGTTTCTAATCAGATACCGCATACTTCGGCATTTCTTCAAGCTAATCTCATGTTCGCCGTGGAACAGTCGTTATCATATAAATGCTATTAGTACTGTATTTATGTATCTTTATTGACTCTTACTGTTAACATAAAGGTCATACAGGGCAACGCATATATGGAATGAAATACAAACTGAGAAATAAGGTAACAGAAGATACAAAACAGAACAAAATAGCATAACACATAGTTAGACCGTCATTGATATGACAATATGACAAGTATCGATTGATCAAAACATTTTTTCCAATTGATCGAAAAAAATATTATGTCAATAGGCTATATTCACATAAGCGCTTGTACCACCAGAGTGGTACAAACAGTGCTAAGCATAGCAGAATAGCTTGTTTTCCAACGTTCAAGTTCAATTTATGCTATTCAAAAAACTTATTTTGTGGGAAGTTGAAAAAGATATCCTCTAAATGCACTTCAGCAAGCATAACTGTGTAAAGGAAGTAAAGTAAATTTGAGTGTAGCGTTTTATCTTCTATTTAAAATGTCTGATCTATTTCAGTTGACATCTACCGCTTCAGAGCTCTTTCAAAATAACCCACTATCAATGCTATCTGACCTCTTCATTTCGTTCTGCAATTCAAAATTAATATTTTATGTCCCTTAAGAACATTCTGTCACGCTTTAATAGGAGGCATTCATGTTCAAGGGTTTTACCATTTCCTGCCATCCACATGTAGTTAATCAAGAGTTTGCTTTAGTTTATTCATTTTCTGTGGACAGACGGTTGACTTCCAAACACAGATAGTGCCTTAACTACAGCAATTTCAGAAAATGATTGTGGCATTATAACCAATGGTTTGTGGAAGCCAACCATGATCTCTGTGATAGGCTGCAGTTGCCACTGGTACCGAGGTAAATCCCATTAGGCCTAAACAAAAAATATGTTCATTTCCTATTACATGCTAGAAAAAATAGGGTAGGTAGATAGGGAATTCATTTTATTTTATCATATTTTTTTCTCTCCCCCTTGCTGCATTAGATGTAAATGTAAAGCAAAATAGCAGCATCTAAAGTAGTGGGGTATCTAAATCTATAAAAATGCACTAAAATAGGATTATATGCTGATATTTGATGTTTTCTTCTTTCTTTTTTCAATTTCTTTTGTATGCCATGCATGGAATATGAAACAGTTACAGACTTTTACCTTGCCTTTTAAATAAAATGATATATCAGGGTCTGGGTCTAGGGGCCGGAAAATGTCTTTTAATTAAAAACAAGTGATCAAAACAGGATTTCTGGTTATCATATATACTATTATGGGCCCCACAGCAAAATCTAGGGGCATATGCCCCTGGGCCCCCTGGGAAAGTCGAACCCTGTATATTTTGGGCAAAAAAATAGGGTCCGTATGGTTATAGGAAACAAGCATATTTTTTTAAGCCTTAGTGCTCACAGCGATCAAAAACAGCCCAACAATTTTGATGAAATCTTGTTGGCAAAAGCATAGCTAGGAAAATATGTGATGGAGAAATGTCAATCAGGACATAATATCAACAACTTTCCTTCAAACATTTTATAAGATCATTCTCAATTCCAAAGTTATTGTCAAAAGTATCTTAGATCCAGTCGACAATTTCTGTAGGAACTCTAAAGCATTAATGGGTTAAGAAAATTTTGAGAAAGTGGTAGCAGCCAGGGTAGAAACAGTTAATTCTCATCATGGCTATTGAGAAAATGACCAAATAATTGGTAGAGAAAAGCAGTATGATGTGTAGAATACTTGGGGGCTAGAGAAATGCCTACTCTCTCCAATACAACCAGCAGTGGGAAAGCAGGCGTGACAGCACATTAGGGGGTTGCTTGTACCACTTAGCCAATGACCACATGGGCACGCTGCCTTATGTGAAGCATCCCTATTGTTATGCCAAACAATCAGAATCGAAAAGAAATGTCAATGATCGAATCGATAAAAAATGGACGTTAATTACAATCCTGATACATAGGTTTATAAAGTTTTGAGGCATCGAGTGCATCACTTCTAGATGTAGCCCAAATAGTTTAGTGTACGCCAGTTAACAGAAAGAATAATAACTTGAACTAAGTAGGCTAGGAAAAGAAAAGGAAAATGGCAAGGAGTACTCTCTTTATCAAAAGTAAAGCCAAAAGCAATGCAAGAAAAAAGGAGAGACCTCCGTATGGGCTTTTTCTATGTAGATGCATGGCACTACTTGGCCAGGTACAAACATTAACTCATGACATTTTATTCATCCATAGTGTTCACTGTCATCAAAAAGTATATTGGTTGTATTAAATAACATTATTAGCTTGGAGTAAAGAACAACTCAACTGAGCTTTAGTATTGTAATACAAGAACAGAAATAACTAAGTTGTAACGCTCAACAATAGACAAAAAACAAACAAAGGAAGCGTATATAAACAGTATAAATGGTTGTGCTTATTAAGTATTCAAACAACTGTATTTTAGGTATAAATATGGCACATTAAACAAACTTTATAGTAACACATTCGTTAGGAAGTCGTAATCTCTGTTTATAGCAGGGACACTGGCAGAGGTGTAGAGTTACCTTTACAGCTTGAAACAAGTACAAATAAGATAGCTTTCAAATACACTGTGTCAATATGTGCACCTAGCTACATTGCCTGGGGAATGGATGTAGAGCTCTATACAAGGTGGGGTGTTTTGAAATCACAACACTGGATATCACTCTAGAGATTTCATGACAAGCTTCTGAAAGGGCAAGACAACCATATGCAGCGTTGATACTTTTGCCCTTCCAATCGGTGGAGAAAAACACCCAATCGCTCTCTCTTAAACATGCCCATTTGTACCATAAATCTGGTTCAGAAGTAGGTAACAAACTAAAATGTCGTGATAGCTTAGAACGTGTATAGAGAACTGTTGAAATATATAGTAGTCAGGGTGCTGCATAATTCCAACCTCTTAGTGTGATAACGTTAGGTTGAAGAATATGATAACTTCAGATGGTGTGTCCGGTGTGATCTGTTACAGGAAGAGAACGCAAATCATATTCTTATCTGAATTCCTACATATCACGGGACTAGAAGTGCTATGCTTGAAAAGATTATGGATATAGAGAACTAGAGTAATCTCTCATACTTTGGTTTGAAAATGGACCTATCATCATTATTGAAGGTCAAAATAGTTGGTGAGCCCTGCTACAGAGATATGGAGACCTTGAAGCTTATCGTGTGTGAATTTAAAAAGGTCAAGTACGAGATTAGGATAAGTGATAAATCTGTATCTCCATTAACCCCGTTCAGCACACTAACGCAATAGTCAAGGACTTTAATTGCATACCTGTATCAGATATGTTCTGATCAGATAGATTTTCTGCCGTATTATCTTTAGTTTATATAACACATGAGTGTGAGTGTATACTTTTTCCTTGCTGGAACCTACTTTATTTTCAATTTGTGTTATGTTATCATTTCTCCTCACTACTGGATGACATCTGTATTTATGCCTAGTTGTAACATTGTATGAACTTTTAGCCAATAAAGATACATACATACATACCTCCTAAGTACCATGGATAATAATAATAATAATAATAATAATAATAATAATAATAATGATAATAATAATGATGATAATAAGTATTAATAATAATAATATTTTCATAAGAATAACCGTTAAGAGCGGTTACAAAGCTAACAAAAAGTCAACTAAAACGTTTAACTTTCCTAATTAGGGCACTTAATAGTTTTTCGTCAAACACGTTTAATTTGTAGTTATGACTTTGTAAGGACAGAGAGCTATATGTAATAAAAACCCTTATTATAAAGTATAGCATAGCTGCTTTGCATGTGATTCCCCATTGCCTTGGCATCACAGGAAGGCTATTTCTGGAGGTATCTAACAACACATGTAACACCCTAAGGTGATCAGTACAATTGAGAGCCAGAGAATATCCGAGGCTAGGTGATAGGAGTGATGAAAGGAGTGGAAAGTAATTTAAAGTAGTGGCGCTGGGCACAATAGAGCGCATCCAGATAGAGCCCCGTTGAAAGAGGTATTGGGAAGTGTTGCGGCAGGGTGCTTATTATGGCTGCAGGATGAGTACAAGATGACAGTGTGATAAGGATCTGTGCGCCCAAAAAGTGAGTGGCGGGCGCACGTATCCAGTTGGAAGGTGCATAAATAGGGCACTGATCAACAGGTGACGACGTATGGAAGGGCAAAAAGAAGGTGAATGGGTGGAAGTTGCATTGAGTAATAGGCATGTACAGCAAGTGTGCATGCACGCGACAATACCAACATCATCGGGAACATATCCTTTATTTACATATTTAAATTAATATATACATCTATTAAATTATATATTTTCTTGAAGAAATTCTAAACTTTATCACTTATGATATTTTTTTCTGTTGAAAGCAACAAGCTGACCACTTAACAGATTGCATATTCTATGTGAAGGCTAGGCATTACTACACCCATTAAACTATAATATTTTTTTTGAAGAAATTCTCAAATTGCCGACTGCACCTACAGATTAAAGTGCCATCCGAAGCATTTGGAAGCTAGAAATAAACTCTTGCAAAAAAATATATATCAGTAAAAGTTGGATTGGATTGGATCCTTCGACCTTAGGCACTCCAAGCCGGTAGGCTATCAATGAGTCCATAGAGACATGTTACTCGAACGAGGATAAAAACAAATTGATATTCATATACATAATTTGGGATTGTGCCTAACATACCGAAAAAAATCTTGTTATTTACTATTTGGCCATTTTTATTAATAACCCCCCAAATTTAGATACGTCCCCAAAATGAATTCGACCCCCCTAGCTTACCGTGTCAACATGTGGATCCATAAATCGTCCAGTATATGCTAACTAAGATGGCCCCACTCTTACGTTATACAGATCACTCGAATGTTGTTAAAGACCAATTAAGAGATTACGAGCGCCAAAACAACTGAAAATACTTTGGCAATATAACGACTTTATCCTGTTGCCGATGAAAACACAATAATGAATATAGGTATATGTGTTTTGAAGTCGTTAAATCTACGGCATCTCCGATTTCTCCGGCAAATTTTCCCTTCTAGTAAAAACATCTCTGGGTGTGTTCAGATTGTAACATTCGCATACGTTTCACTTTTCCAGTCGCTTACGCTCCTACGGTTGAACAATAGCATCTAGGCAAAATAGGGTGAACAGCGCGCAAAAATACAGGCGCGCAAGGTGTTGCTATTATTATGGCCAATGAGGTTCTAGTTTCAATATCAGCGGTTACGGCAAAACGCGACTCGGACACGTGACAAGATCATGGAAGTTTGTGACCTCTGCCGTAATTAGCTTTGACCTGTAACAACAATGGCTGGGATTAATCAGGTGCGAAAAGATGCGAAATATTTTCCCAGACATGAAGTCAGTACATGCTTTCAATCTCACGCCTGGTTTTTGGAGTGGCTGGGACTGACTCTGTTTACCACCTACGGTTAATAGCGTGCTGCGTGCTCAGAAGCCAATCGCGTCTAGTTAAGAGCCCAATCCAAAAACATACCTTACAACATCATCAGTGTGAGAGTAATGGGATTTTAAATGAAACAGAATAGTGGTTGACAAAGGATGGTTGGATATGATATTTTCTACCTGATAACATTAAAGAATCTGGAGATACGCCTTATTTTATGATTATGCTGCTGTAAGGTATGTTTTGGGAATGTTTGAAAAATAAAAAATGTTTTGGGACTTGTTTTTTAAAACTAAGTTCAAATGGTATTGATCACCTTAAATCCGTAACCGCCATTCTAAATGTTTGGAGAAAGTCATATTCACCAGCAAAAACTGTGGCCATCATAATAAGGTGCGAGCATGGATTGATATATAACACTGTAAAACACTACATAGCCTACTAGCTAGGCTAAGGAGATGCAGGCTCCATGCCCTGAGTAGGTGTGAGCATGGATTGATATATAACACTGTAACTGCACTGTAGATGCGGGCGAAAATCTCCATTGCTAGTATTACCGTAAATGGTGTAATAGTACCAGTTCTTAATGAACCCGTCGGTAATCTGGGTGCTGTTTTTGATCCGACCATGAATATGTCTGCACATGTATCAAAAGTTATCAAGTCTGCAAATTACCACCTTAGGAACATTGGAAAAATAAAGAAATTTCTCAATACTGATACAACCAAGAGTGCCATCGTCTCACTGGTGACATCACGCCTTGACTATTGTAATGGACTTCTCTGTGGAATCACTGATGAACTGCTATACAGGCTCCAGTGCCAGAAAGTCCAAAACAATGCTGCTAGAGTGGTTAGTGGCTCCAAAAAGTATGATCACATTACACCAGTTCTAAAAGATCTTCACTGGCTGCCCATCAGGAAAAGGATTGAGTTCAAGATTCTGCTTTTGACTTTCAAATGCATGCAAGGATGTGCCCCTCTATACTTGAGGGAACTGTTAGTCAAACAAGCCAATACAAGGACTCTAAGATCAAACACTAAGAACTTATTACAGATACCACTCACTAATCTGAAAAGGTTTGGTGACAGAGCATTCTGTGCCTATGCACCACGCCTTTGGAATGAGCTCCCTGACAACATCAAGGTTCCTGACAGTGTGCAAAACTTCAAGAAACAGCTGAAAACATTGCTATTTCGAAAGGAGTTTAATTGACTATATGGACCATGACAACTGTCCAATGACTCTAAAGCGCTTTTGAACATTATAGGTGGAAAGGGCGCTATATCAAATATCAATTATTATCATTATTACTGTAAAACACTATATAGCCTATAGGATTGAAAAAAATAATTGTGCCCTGAAATTCTTTGAAAAAAATAATTGAGCCCTGAAAATCAGTGAAAAAAATAATTGAGCTCTGACTCTATAAAAAAAACTGTGCTCCAGTAGTTTACATGTCAGTACTATTGGGGAAAGAACAAGGATGTGGTAACACTTCTCAAAAAAAAAATTCTACAAGAAGGAATGTTGTTCTTTATTCACACGTTACAAACCATTGACCGTCTCAGTACATATTTTAATGTAAAGAAAGGTTAGGGTACTCAGATAAGGCTGAGAATTCATCTCAGAGCATCTAGAACCCTCTGGCTTAATCTGGGGGCCTTGTGCAGCCCCCAGAACCGGCTGCAATGGCAGCGTGGCACGGGCAGACGGCCCTGCACATCAAAAAAGGGTAAACAAAGGTAAATGGTATTCTCAAAACAGAAATACTTTTCATCTGGAATCACTCATTTGGGTCTAAGATAAGGCTGAGAATACATCTCAGAACATCTAGAACCCTCGGGCTTCTGGGGGCCTTGAGCGGGGGTCCTTGAGCCAGACCCCCTGCGCAATGGCAGTGTGCCACAGCCAGATGGCCCTGCACACCAAAAAAGGGTAAATTCTTTCTCGAAACAGAAATACTTTTCATATAGAATCACTCATTTAGGTCTCAGATAAGGTTGAGAATGCATCTCAGAGCATCTACAACCCTCTGGCTTCTGGGGGCCTTCAGCGGCTCCCAGACCCCCGGCGCAATGGTAGTTCGCAACGGGCAGATGGCCTTGCACACCAAAAAAGGGTGAACAAAGTTAATTGTTTTCTCAGAGCATCTACAACCCTCTGGCTTCTGGGGGCCTTCAGCGGCTCCCAGACCCCCGGCGCAATGGTAGTTCGCAACGGGCAGATGGCCTTGCACACCAAAACAGGGGGAACAAAGTTAATTGTTTTCTCAGAGCATCTACAACCCTCTGGCTTCGTATTACGCCACCCGCGGCCGCCACCCCTCCCCGTGCGCCAATGGCATACAGACTTGGACACCCTACGTCCCTGAAACAATATTATCCTCAAGAAAAAAAAAAGGCAAGTCTATTTCTTGTCCTTGTTCGTACTTCCCTGCAGTGATGAAAAAAAAATTGAGCCCTCAAAATCTGTGAAAAAAAAAATCGTGTCCTGAATCTCAAAGAAAAAAATAATTGTGCCATAACTTCTATACACGTCCCCCTCCCCCCCCCCCCTGGATATCTAATGGTCAATGCCTTAATACTTGCGTAGAAATTTACTGCCTGGCTGCGTAAAATAGATTTCAAGTTCTTCTACTACTACTACCTATATATATATATATATATATATATATATATATATATATATATATATATATATATATATATATATATATATATATATATATATATATATATATGTACATATATAAATAATAAAATAATAATAATAATATTGTCATTTGATATTGCGCCCTTTCCATATAAACATGCTCAAAGGCGCATTACATTCATTGTCAGAGGATAGATGTTGATATCCACATAGTTATTCGATAAATACATCTTTGAACAGATGTGTTTTCAATTGTCGTTTGAAGATTGCCACACTCCCAGCTGCCCGAATATTATTTGGGAGCTGATTCCATAGTTTTGGGGCACAGGCACTAAATGATCTGTCACCGTAGGTTTTCATGTTGGTTCTCGGCTCGCAGAGTAAGTTCTTGGATGTTGATCTCAGTGTCCGTGGTGGGACATACTCTTTCAGCATTTCCCTCAGGTAAGAGGGTGCAGTTCCATGCAAACACTTGTACGCCAGGAGAAGAATCTTGAATTCAATTCTCTTCCTGACTGGTAACCAGTGAAGTTCCTTTAGTACTGGAGTGATATGGTCATACTTCTTTGTGAGTGTGATCACCCTGGCGGCATTATTTTGTACTCTCTGGAGCTTACATATTAGCTCTTCAGGTATTCCACAGAGAAGTCCATTGCAGTAGTCGAATCTTGAGGTTACCAGGGATATGACAGCACCTTTAGTTGATTCTGCAGTCAAGTATTTTCTGATCCTTCCAATGTTTCGAAGGTGATAGTTTGCAGATTTGACTGCCTTTGACACATGTGCGGCCATATTCATGCTTGGATCAAAAACAGAGCCCAGATTGCCGATAGGTATATTGAGAATCTTAACAATCTCACCATTTACGGAGATGCTAGGCACAGATATTTTGGCTCGCTGCTTAGGGGTACCTAGCACTAGGACTTCCGTTTTGTCTGCATTCAGTTTTAGCTTGTTCTGTGACATCCATGTATATATGTCAGTGAGGCAGCCCTCCAGCCTAGCAACTCCTATGTCCACAGCTTGTTGAGTGATAGGTTTTATTGCCAGATAGAGCTGTGTGTCGTCTGCATATATGTGAAGCTCTAAACCATGCTTTCTGATGAGTTTTCCAAGGGGTAGGAGGTAGATCAGGAACAACAATGGTCCTAACACTGATCCCTGTGGTACGGACCACAGAATGTCCTGTAACTCAGAGAATGACTTGTCAATCTTGATGCGGAGTGTGCGTCCTGACAGGTAAGACTTAAACCAAGCAAGTGCTTGACCCGTAATACCTAATGTATTTTCCATTCTGCTGAATAGAATATCATGGTCGATGGTGTCGAACGCTGCACTCAGATCTAACATGACCAGTATAACTACTCCATGCTGGTCAATGCTGGTTAGAATGTCATTCTGTACTTTCACTAGGGCAGTCTCAGTGCTGTGACCAGGCTTGTAAGCAGATTGTAAATGTTCATGCAAGTTGTTCTCAGTCATGTAGTCAGTGAGTCGCCCCGCCACCACCCTCTCCAACAGTTTTGAGATGTAAGAAAGGTTACTGCCAGGACGGTAGTTCTTTAGAATATCTGGATCTAGGGTGGATTTCTTAAGTAACGGTGTTACTATAGCCGACTTCATGGATTTCGGTACCTGGCTAGATCTGAGAGAAGAATTTATGATGTTAGTCATTACTGGAAGTATATATATATATATATATATATATATATATATATATATATATATATATATATATATATATATATATATGCGTCCCTACTTCTACTACTACCATCACTACTTTACTATATACATATATATATATATATATATAAATATATATATATATTTACATATATATATATATATATATATATATATATATATATATATATATATATATATATATATATATATATACTACTACTACTACTACTACTACTACTACTAGTGTGCAATTGATTTATATGATTTACCGTCAAATGAACCATAGGCGTCACAATGTTCTTGCTTCGTCATGCTACTGGCTTCTTCCCAGATTTCAAATGTGGACTTTTCTGTGTGGTTATATGACACGTCGCTGGCGATATTGTTCCTGCCCGCCTCTGAACCGCCTTACTTTCTCCGTGCACACCCAGCAAATGAGCATGTGATGTCCTTCAGTTTCGAGTACCCTCTTACTGGACGAAACGATAATTGATAGCATTCAATACTTGCATGATCAACTTGACACGTGAAACAATGTCGATCAAGTCGAACAAGTCGGACAATGTATAAATAGTCCTTAAACCAGCCTTCCAGTAATACTTTACTGTTTCACCGTCGCAGAAAACACTAAAATGTAAAACTGGAAAATGCCGTTTTTTGTTGACTTCTCGGGTGTCCTGTCGAAAAGGTACTGGTTGAAAAGCCACGCTTAACACATTATCTGAAAGTTGGGATGTTTCTCTACAAAACAAGCCTTGCGGGGAGGCGGCTGGTAGTATAATTGCAATTAGAGGATATAGTATCATTAAATGGAAAATATGAAATGTAGATGTCACCGATTCTTCATTGCTAGGATAACACTAGAATATGATGCGAAACCAATTGTCGTTAACTTAATCATAGATTGCTGTGGGTCAACAATCAACGATGATATCCAAACCCACTCCCAACCCTAGAGGTTACTTTATTATGGTATGTAAATGTTACTTCTTTCACAACAGTAACGGTATATTAATACTAGTATCTATCTTACAAAGGCATACTTTTGGGAATTTCAAACAGGGGAAATGAAAAAATAAAACAAACCACCCACTTTTAATTTATGAATTTATACTTAACTAGTATTGAGCGTTCAGCGGACGGTAACCATGAAATTTCTATTAATGACAAAAAAATATCAAAGCACCCAGAGATTCCTGCGACCACACACTTAGGGCTACCTAACCTATGTATCAATAATTCAAGAAGCTTGGCAAATATATATACCATTGATAGATATGATATTAAACCAGCTGTAATGAAAAGATAGGTTAGTATCCGTTTACGATATCACTCATAATTAATTCTATTCATTTTTACACTCAACACTATCTGCTTTTGCTATTATCCATATTTTTGCATGTAAAGTATGACACCGCAAGCCGTCCTCGTTCATTTCGACCTGGTGATAGATATTTTCCATGCATTTTGGTCGTTCAGGTTCATTTACATACTTTTTAATAACCTTTTAAAGCTAAGAGTATGAACAAAGGAAGGACAGGCCTGTCCTGACAAGCTATCTTATTGTTGCACTCTTTGTGTCGTAAATTGTTCATATTGCGACACGCAAACTTAATGCGACAGTGTGCGACAAGCAAATTTGCCAGGACTTTACAGGATTGTTTCTATGAGTCGATCGATAAATAGTCTAAAACTTATGCAATCATTGGAGCACCTGCCAAATACGTTCACGACAAACAGGTGAGACGCAGGACTTTGACCACCAATTACTTCCAGTTGGAATGCAACTTATAATATGTACCCAGCGAGCAACGACAATTGGAATTGCGTCCGGCCTGCAGGGTGTCAGTGGTTTTTATACGCGTCATTAAAGCAGAGAGCTAAATATACGTCCGTGATTGAAGTATAAAGTAAATAAGTAAGTAAGTAAGTAAGGAATGTTTTTTTACGTCGCTTTCAACAGCTTAGGTTATATCGCGACGAGATAGAAACCCGGAACCGGGAAGAAATTCCCTTCTCTTCACGAATAGGTCCAGGTGATCTTTTAGTTGCAGAAGAACCATAGACAGCCAAAACGCCGCACATTTATACAGCGACCAGGCGTCGTAACCAAAAGACTTGTAGTCAAACAAGCCTCTCGTAAAAGCGACCCTTTCCTTGGGTAATGGGCATTTAAATAAAATTTTCCAGAGTCTACATAGTGAAGACTCTTAGAGAGTAAGCCTACATATTTAAACTTGCTCTCTAGGTAGCTTTAGAACATTGTGAACCTGATTACATGATGGTACACACACGTTTAGTTTATACTTAGTCTACTTGGGAACCCAGTGTGTACTAAGTTACTAACGTTACCCTAACTGGCCTTATGCCACCTCAGGGTAATATAGATAAACATGTTATTTTGCGATAGAAGTTTCAAACTATGTCACAGACACTTTGACCGTTAACAGCCTTGACGGGTAGTGGGGGGAAACACAGATGTATACACCTCTTGTACTTTCGTAGTAGGCTCTAATATATCATTCTACGCGGACTAAGGGGTGTCCAAGTTATCGAATCCTGGAGCACTGTGAGTGAGCCAATTAGTGCCGGAGCACAGCATTTTTTGACGGGCGCTGTGCGAAAGATCAGTTTGAATATTGTCACCAGGTGTCACTACTATATCAGCTTTGTAGTAATAGTGAAGACCTATATCAATCAATAGGTGGTATCAATAAATATAATTCATTTCCTATCTAAGTATTATCTGTGCTTGAAAATGCAAGTGAAATTCTAACGCAATCATTTGGTCATGTTTCCCGAAAACAAACAGTGATTAAAGGACCTGTCTAATCGCACGATTAGAGGTCTCTGTCGCATGGTGGTGCCACAACACGACAGTTGGACACCCCTGGAACTGTGATCTAGTAATACGTAGCTTCGCCTGCTCTTTTCTCTTCTCTCTTTTCTTAGGGTAGCCTAGTCCTAGGCCAAGAAATTTATTTCACGTCTTTAATAACTTACCTTATGTTTATATAACATTCTAAGATGTCTACCCATATCTAGTTCTGTATTAGCTCACCAGGCGGCCAGCATGGGTTCATTTGGATTCTGACTGACCAGTGTGCCCACCCATGGTGCCATCTATCACAAGCCACAGGAACTAACACTTAGACATTAAGCAAATGATAGAGATCAGAACAGAGAAAAGCACAATCTAATGAAATCATAGATTAAGAGCTAGTCTACTCTTAGTCTACTCTTAGGGGTACGTGGTGACCGGCCAGTGATGCGTGGTGACGGTAAACAGCACCTGCATACCCCCCGGGCATACCCTTAGCACCTTGGTATTCTAATCACCCACCCCGTCGACCAGATTAGACGTTGGGGATGTATTGAGAGAAGCGCGTGATCGGTGATTGAGCTTGACTGCAACACACTAATATCCTTAGAGTAGTTGACCAACTTTTATTTTTTGCAAGTTATTTGATTGAATAAAAGTGTTCGACTCTAACTTTATCAACATCATAAAAAGTTTAGAATATATCTATTGAAAGAACGATTCTATATTTGCCACTTTGTGGATAAAAGTAATAATAATAACAATATAATAATAATAATAATGATAATAATAATAATAATAATAATAATAATAATAATAATAATAATAATAATAATTATAATAATAATAATAACAATAATAATGATAATAATTTATAAACTTATCATAATAATAATGTTAATAATAATGATGATAATAATAATGATGATGATAATGATGATAATAATAATGATGATGATGGTAATAATGATGGTAATAATAATAATAATAATAATGATAATAATAATAATAATAATAATAATAATAATAATAATAATAATAATAATAATAATAATAATAATAATAATGATAATGGGAATATGAATTGTGAGATTATATCTGGATTGGAAAGGGGATGAATTGTCCACTGGAATTACTGAGTGCCCCTTGGTTCAAGCAGCACATATGGCATGGGAACTGTAGACCATCAAAACTGTCATTGCTTGATTGATATAAACTGGTTGAACAATGCATTTAGAAGTGATGCAATTCTGAAAGTGACTGATATATTTGATATTGAATTAATCGTGTATTCTCTAAATGATCAGGTTGCCAATCGGACAATCTGACATTTTGTTTCAGTTGCCCTCCTCGAAAAGTGATAGGGGGTTACCATTTGTTCAATCTAAAAGGCAAACATAAATTGTTGCTGTAAAGTGAAGACACACGTTCTTAATGTTAAGCACGGTGCCTGGGCGTCATTTGGACACACGCGTCCTTAAAAAGCACACAATATTATAGGTCACTCGAATATTTTTGAGGGGAATTTTTAATTATAACAATTTTAATGTTAACTCCTAATATGGAGAAGTATAATGCTTTCCTTTTTCAATGTAATAACATTTTATGTGTATTTGTTCCGATATTTACTATTTCATTTTTGTTTTGTGCTGATGAGCATCTACGAAAATTTGTATACGTGTTATTTTGTACATTTAGTATAGTCAATAAAACATACAATACAATACAATACAATACAATGTCTACACCCCAATGTGACCCATATGATATTGCATTTAGTCTAGGGGCCAAATCCTCAAAACGGGCCTAAAATTCGAGCACCAAATAGCTCTTATTTCTAGGTTTCTACAGAAGGGGGAGAATCTGGGTTTTATGAAAGTGCAACGAATGCCACTACTCACTGGCAGCTAGGCTGGGGACATGGGCAGTTTTGCCATAGAGGTGGTCAAGTTGACCACCCCATTAGCCTCCAGGTGTTCAATTTTAATATAAATACATGGGTGGTGGGGGGGGGGGGGGGAAAGGTGGGTGATATTTTGGCCATAAATTTTCTAAGAATCCACTCCATTGATTTGGGATATTACTTCTTTTTCAAATAAGACAGTACATGTATTATGGTTGTTGTCTAAATTAAGTGTGTTCTGCCTTGAAAAAAACGGTGCGCCCCAAAATTCGACATATGCCAATTCACGGCAACCAATGATGTCTTAACACTGGCTAAGGCACTGAATACGATAAAGCGATTTGAAGCGTTATGGTCTTGAACAAAGCGTCTTTCCTGCCAACTATAATTGGGCCAAGCGCGAGATGTGACGTCAGCCTGAGATCGTTAACTGGGACACTTCCGCGCTTACCCGCAGGGTGAGTAAAAGAACGCAATACTTGAACGGCATATTTACGCAACATTTTGAATAATGGGATATCATCCTTCTACAATTAGTGCGTATGACTTTTGATTTATGTCAAGACAAACAAATAAGCCACAGGATTAAATATATTTCCTTTCCTAAATGAATGAAGATACAAGTTAATACGCCAATGATACCCAATTACCTTTAAACAGAATAGGATTTTGTTATTGAAAATAAACGCACACACACGCATGCGCATTTGTACCACACGTTGAGACGGCGTTGTCCGCGAACTTGGAACTCCGCTCTATAGATATATTTGCTGTTTACTCAGTTGAAATCCAAGACACCTACACTCAGAAATGGCATCGGCTCTGGAGGGTTATGTGAACCGTATCCTTTTGAGAACAGGGCTAATTTTGTATTACATTCGAATTTACATTCAAAGTGAATCCCAATATTGATACTACAAAAACAAATCATGTTTTAATTTCAATAAAAGATTGTAGACTGATCGTTCTCTCAATGAGAACTCTTTCAGAATGCCTAAGTATAGCTTTTAACAAAATTAACCATTTATCCTTAAACAGATTTTCAGATACTGTCAGTGTCATCACCTCGGATGGTAGAATGATAGTGGTAAGTATCAACATCGTGTAGTGGTTGACAAAATCATGCCCATGAGCGATAATTGGGTACAAAATACTTAACACTGAGTAACCCAATTTGCACTATGCAATCTTGCTATTTAATTAAAGTAGTCTTTTGAGGGATTAGGACAGTTCTAATTATTGACACATCTGACTTCAGGAGTTCTTCACTAATATCTCTCTAACTGGAAGTATGTAAATGGTGAGGAAGACATGAATTATGGCTTAGACGACCAAACACGGGAAGCGAATCAAGAAGGTCTGCCCTAGCTTAGTGTTGCTCGACATATGATCGTTCCCTAACGTGTCAGCTCCTATCAAAACTACCTCATAACCTGTTTTATGTTTATTTCCCTGTAGATTATTTGCTTGATATATACGTAATTACGTATATCAACAGATGCACACTACTCAAGTTGACTTGAATGAATGAATAAACTTGCTTCATCTTGCAACTAGAGGTCGGACTTGCCGCTATAGAACGGCTCGAGCAATCGCTGAAACCGCCGAACGATTAATCAACATATTACGAGCCCTAACTACCCATCACACGTGCAGTGAAATCAAAGACTGGGCAAAATGATTTAGACGTAAGCAAGAAAAAAACATGGCGGATGAAAATGAATAAAGCGTGCAATGTGGCTTTGTTAACATTTTCACCAAACTCGGTGAGCTGTAATAGCGACTCAAGTGCTCGGAGGAGGCTGCAATACGAGCAAAAGTTCGAGCTTCCGATTTATAATCATAAGAGGCACTACTCACAATCATTGAAATGGGGTTCTGAATCTGCAGGCAGTCTGCCGTGCGTATAACGTGAAATGAATCATAAAATAACCTGCAGACTAGAATGTGAATAATATATTTCATGAATATATTTTTTTTTATCAGAATCGGTTTCGGGTAGGCCTACATTTGTAATATAAATTCATGTGTAATACACAGAGTAAAAAGGTTTCAGGGCAGATCGTCAGCGGACGCACTGATTGTGGGTAATTTATGACGGTATCCAATTTGGGGTTCAGGGTATAAGGCTCCAACGTGGAGCCAGAATTCATATGCTGTGAACTTGGTAAAGGGAAAACTTGAAAGCTCCCATAAAAAGGGTGAGCACAAGAGCCAAAACAGTTACCAAATATCTACCTCCATTCATATTTGATTATATCAATTAACCCTTTGATATTTGTTGTTTGTCCTAGGTTATTTATATTGGTTAGTTGTCATATGTTTTGTACATGTAGTAACTAGTTCTTAACATTCAACAAATGATGGCTCTTGGTCTTGAAAGCACTCAGCGTAAGACGGATAGTCGTCACCAACTTTGAAACCGAGGGAAAATTCTAGAACTTGTTTCCATAGTTTGCCAAGATCTATCGGCCATTTCACGATTAAGTGTTACCATTGATGATAAAAGTCAGGCCATTTTCAGTGGCTACAGAGGTGAATGGTCTGATGTATCAGGTTTCTTTTTAGAATACTTGAATGATAATGTACTTTTTCTTTCTATTTACAGGGTACACTGAAAGGGTTCGACCAGACTATAAATTTGATTTTAGATGAAAGTCATGAGCGTGTGTTCAGTTCAACGCAAGGTGTGGAGCAAGTGGTATTAGGACTATATATAGTTCGAGGAGATAATGTGTGAGTGAAAAATTGGCTTTACACATATATGCATAACAGAACTTGAGAATTTATGTTATTGCGGAAATAGAATGAGGAGAAATAGAGTTACTTTATGTTAGTGTTTATGATTCAGGAAAAAAACAAATGACGGTAAGTATTAAGCTAGTCACAAAATAAGTGCCATTAGTGGTCACTTGAGTTGAACGCTGCTAAACATTAAAAATGTCCATTAAGGACACCCAGCTTTTGAAATAGGGTTATGGACCTACAAGTGACTGTGTTTATTTTGTTAAAGCAGTATTTGTATCAAAATCTAGGTGGATATTGAGTGGTGATAAATGTGCATTTTTTGTGATATCATGAAATGCTCATTCGGATTATAACATTGTAAAAAATTTATTTGATATGTTGACCTTTCAATTGAATTCTGAACAATTCCAATGCACTTAGACCCTTACATAATACATTTGTCTAATGTTTAGATAATATTTCTCACATTGGTATTTATAACTTTTCCAACTATGATTTTCAAACTGTAAATTCACTTATACAATTAGATAATCATACTTTGATTTAGTCTCTTTTCTAGTATTCCAGTATATAACTTGTCATGCAGACCTAAAATACAACTCTTTCCCATCTTATTTTAAAGTGTGTCTGCTAGGTGGCGCTAGTATCTATTGATACACAGCCTTTTCTAATATGATTACAGGTGAACTTGGATATGGCGGACTCAATGTGACCAGGAAAAATGGTCTGTCATACGAATACTTGATATGCATCAGACTGGGATCAAGCATATCGTCCGTCATATGCAAAAATCCGTCGTACAGTGGTCCGTCATATCCAAGTTCACCTGTATCACATTGAACGAATGTAATCTTATCTACTTGTCAGGTATGGATGTCATCATTAATGTGTGTCACTGTGTTTTTCAGAGCTGTTGTTGGAGAGGTGGATGATGACACAGATTCACAACTGGATTTGCCCAACATAAAGGCAGAGCCCTTGAATCAAGTGGGGCACTGATGGACATCTGTGCCAGATATTGAATGGACTAAGTGAGAGAACAACTAGTGCTGTTCTTCTCTGTTCACATCTGAAAATGGCTCATCTGGTTGGAAATGTTAACCACTCATATGCTGGGGCTATTTTCATAAGCACAAGGATGCAAAGATTTTTGAAAACCATCTAAACCCTGCCATGTTGTTATTCATTGGATAGCTTTCACTGAGTATTCTCAGATGAGTACCCATATGTCAGAGTTTCAGACTTTCAGTCATTTCTCAGGTTTTTTGCATCATTTTGTATTGGCCACATTAGCTACCAGCAGCATAGGGGTCAAGGTAGAATTGCCAGCCTATGGAGCAGATAGAGACTAAACCCATTTACATTGGGAGTGCACTGATAACTACAAACACAGCTCACCGAATAGAGTGACGCTTGAAAGTGTTTGAAAAGAGATTGCTTTTAAAACAACACCTTTCAGACAACATTTTCCCAATACATGTATTACTTTATTTCTAAGTTAAATATTGCATTTGCACCAGACCACATGTGGAATAATCCATTCATGCCTGTATCAACCAAAACACCCCCTCTAGTCTGGTTAGAACTTGTGATGGAATTTTTTAAGCTCGAGTGTTAGCTTATTTCAACAACCAAAAGTAGACCCGACTAGGGTTAAATGGGTTGATCACTTGAGCTTTCAATTGATTGCCTCACCACTCAAAACTTTTAAGGAGAAATATTATCCCATTCATGTCTGTATTACTCGACACAGATTGAGTATACTGGTGATATTTTTCTAACACATCTTTACGGAAATATTTTGAGGTAGAAATGTTATGATGGGACAACTCACAACTTTCGTTCCAATATTTTATTATTTTTCTTGCTTAATTGCTAGGTTATTTCAGATGCCATATGTGTGTCCCAGTATGTGAATCATGGAGCACAAACAACGGTCGTGGATCATAGCATTTCTAGCACCCAACATGCTGCAGTTGGTTCAAGCTATTGTCACCAGGTGGCACTATCGTATACACCTTCATATCAATAACAATATGACCAATTTGTAGCCCATAAAATTAATGGAGTTCACATGTTTAATGAAATCTGTATTACATGGAATATCTAAAAGGCTCTGGTCATGCTGGTGGGACAATCTGGGCATAAATTGGTGGGAATGTGGTTGTAATTGAGATTTTGACTGAAATAGTCCCAGTGAATATTTTAAGTGTGTCTACTTCTCTAATGCTTGAGTTAGGGTGGGGGGGGAGCAACCTGTAGGTCCCGTAAACAGCTTTTCCTGTCTTGGGTACAATGTATCTCATTCCCCACTGAATGGAATATGTGTCCAAGAAGGTATTTATGTCAACATAGAGGAAAATGAGGTCTTCAGTCTATGTTTATTTCACAGAGTTGTATTTCCCTCAGTATTTCCCATGCCTTCGACTTAGATATTGACTTACTGGGGATCATCTTCTATGATTAACAGTTCACTAGTTCCTTCCCCTGCTGGTGGCCATATTGAGGGTAATTCTGCCAAGCTATAAAGGTTGGGGGAACATTAGCAGACGGGCTATAGATGGCTACTAGGGCTTAACCAATCCAGTTTGGTCCGTGATACTGTTGAGGGTTCCGCCTCACTGTTATTATATATTGAGGTACGATTCAGGTTCAGTCCTTTTGAAACAAATCTTGAAAACTATTGGGTACATTCCTGAAAAGTAATATTTTACTACTGTGTGCTGTCATCTGTACTGGATATGAGGGTATGCCAGTGTATTTATGTAGATATATTATTATCAAACTACATTTTATGTACATGATGTCATGTTAAAATGTTTTATAAATAAATTGTATGAAGCCAAGTGATTTGTTGTTTTGTCGAGAAGTCAATCATTTTACAATTTTCATTTTTAGGATTTTTCTTTTATGAAGTATCACCAGTGATTACTGATTTAGTATGTGTACAATGTAAAGTTGAACACTTGTTTAAGTTAATAAATAATTGTTTTACAAATATAGGTATCTTGAAATACAAAAAAGGGAGCAAACCATATGAACCAGATTCCTACTTCTAAGGAATGTTTGATTCTCTCTCTCTCTCTCTCTCTCTCTCTCTCTCTCTCTCTCTCTCTCTCTCTCTCTCTCTCTCTCTCTCTCTCTCTCTCTCTCTCTCTCTCTCTCTCTCTCTCTCTCTCTCTCTCTCTCTCTCTCTCTCTCTCTCTCTCTCTCTCTCTCAAAATGAAGAAATTGGTAAAAATAAATAAGGTAAAGGTATTCCACCTATTTTGTTCCATCATGATTTTTCTTCCATATTCTTCATTTATTTGTTAGTAAGTCCCTTTAGAAATGTGTTACAAATTTTAAAAGAAGTATTCTTAACCCTCCCAATGCTGAGGCTACTTTTGTCCAAAGCACAAGGAGGCAAATATTTTTGAAAACCATATTAACCCTGTCATTGGTATTCATTCGATAGCTCTTGCTGAGCACTATCAGATGAGAACTCATGTGCCAGGGTTTCGGAAATCTTTTGTATCAGACAAATCAGCCACCAGCAGCATAAGGGTTAAATAGTGCTTTTGGAATATTAGTATGAATATATGATTGAATCTGCATATTAAAATATAAACAAAAAAGGTTGGCAGGGCTCGACGCTAACAGTGGTCCTATGGCCCCAGGCCTGTGAAAATTCCCAAAAACGGCTTCGGGCCAGTAAAAAAAGGCTTTGACTGGTCCTACAGGACCAGTAAACATTTGGGGGCATTCTTATTAACAAGTTTCCCCTCAAGAATATGCCAAATGTTTTGAAATAAATGAAGATAAAATAATTAAAAATGAATGTTGTCTGTGAATTTTATGCAATGTTTTTTCTTTTTATGTTAAAGAAAAATTTGTAGGACCAGTAAAAAATTTGCAGTACAGTAGATTCTAGGTGTTACTGGTCCTAAGGGGCCAGTACCATTTTGAGTTCACGTTGAGGCCTGGTTGGTGATTAGTTTTTCAGCAGTAAATTAGGTTCTTTTGCAATTGAGAAGTCTGAAGTAGATAGGCCATCAATAAGGTGAATTGCCATTGGTGAGGCAGTTCCATCTCTAACTTGTTTCCTTACACTAAGAAATGTTCAAGGCCTTGTACTACTTGCAAAGTCTTAAATTGATGGTGTAACCAAATGTTAGTACATCAGATCAGGCCAAGAATTTTACAGTTAAAACCAAGTCCCATATTCAAAGTTAGGCTCAATTTACCATACTCAGATATGAACTTTGAGTCTGCGTAACAATTAAAGCCAAATTCCATTATACAGCCATAGCATCTGTTACAACTAAAACCTAGTTCCCACATTAAAGCATGGACTCCAGAAAGAGTTACAATTAAAACCTGTGTTCACATACTCTGGTATTCAGTTGAGAACTATAAAACTGGTGCTACAACTAAAACATAATTCCCACATAAGTATAATCTTTCTCCAGAGAAAGACTTGAAAGTTGTCATTCTGATGCTGGTTCAATTAACTAAGAGTTGATAAAGACTGCTAAGTTAATCCGTTTGAATTTGAGATTTGTCTTTAGGGGAAGGCAGGCTCCTTTCCTCATTTACATCGGCAAAGGAAATCTCATCTGATAAATGAAGGCAAAACATTGTGGGGAGGATTTGTTCTATACAGCAGACCAGCAATTATGTAGGAACAAGTCACTGGCAACATTCTCACAAGCCTCAGGCATGAAATTGGGCCCCTGACAGTGTAGGAGACAGCAGGGGGTAGACCCAGGCAACGACTAAAACACTCAACTATCAGGCCAAGCCCTCTTTTATAATGTCAATAATAATAATAATAATAAAAATGATAGTAGTAATATATTTATAATAATAATAATGATAATGATAATAATAATTTAATCCATTTTAAAAGTCTCACTCAGTTTGAATTGTATTGTATTGTATTCTTTATTGGCCAAATCATAAAGATTCGAAATTACAGATACAAACAAATATAAATAATCAACTTAATAGTAACAAATAATAAAACAAACGTAACATAAAATAACCAAGAGATGTCTTAAGAATATACTGCAATACATACTGCATGTCATATCTCAGACAGAAATAATATATCTTTACGGCGTAAGGTTTAAGCATCTCAGGAATTTGTGTATGGCATGCCATACCACCCTGATATATGGCACGCCCTACCCGATTCCTGTGCGACCTTTTACGGTCATATAATACATAACAGCCAGATATCTCCCATACATATTCCATCGTTTCAAAACTTAGCTCATCAGGCTGTCTACCAAGTAGCCAAGCTAGGACTAGCCCTGGATGTTCTTGACATAATGTTTCGAATCTCGGACATACTCTATAAATGTCCTGATACATTTTAATCCGAACTGCCGGGCATTGCATAATTATATGTTCGATATTTTCTAATGTATAGTGGTCACACATGGTGCAGGTGCGGTAACTAAACAGGCTCCCTTCTAGTCTAGCATCGTCAGCTTTTAATAAGCTTGTTCTGCACACGATTTTGGTCAATGTCTCACACATCTTCATCACCCAGGGGGTTTTGTCAGATAGAAACCACCAGTACAGGTATCTGGAGGCCCCTATTACACGTGATAGGAGGCTGCATTCGGAATTAAGGGTCATTATTGACTTCCAGTAGCCATCGTCTAGTCGCCATGCATTCTCCCACACCATGTTAGACCACCTTTTCTTCCCTATTAGGGGGGCATCTCCTAGCGCCATATCTTTCACTATATTAAGTAAGCCTAGCTTATGGCAAGCATTAAGAACATCAAAGGTAGGGCTCTTGTATTTGTTAACTTTGCACCGCTCGGTCTTATCGAAGTACACCTTGAGTCTATCAATAAAGATTATGTTTATAACCTTGAGGTTGTCCATCCTAAGAATGGTCATGACAAACAGTAATTTTCTGATCAGTACGAATGTGGAGAGGCGGATCCACCCTAATCCAAAGAAGCTAGTTGTACTTGGTGACCTCTTCGGAAATCTTTGGATCCGCCGCCCCGCATACCTCTGGAAATTCATCAGATTATCAATGTCCTTTTCTGTTAATGTCCATATTTCACTTCCAAACAATACAATGGGGACCACTACAGCCCAAAATATTAAGTCACAGGCTGTCATGGATAGGCCATTTCTTTTAAAACCAAGGCTAGAAGCGGCGTTGAGGGCTTTTCTACCCTTGCTGATTTTCTCCTCGACCCTCGATTCATTATCATCATAAATGCTGTTTTTAACAACTAAGTGCTCATATTCACACTTTTCGGGTACCCTGTCAGGTACTAATTGAAATACCCTGTTCTTTGAGTTCAGGTCATTATCACGTTTTGTTTCACCGTATATCAGAACGGCTGACTTTCGGGCATTAAATTTGAAACGCCATTTATTGCCAAAGTTGTAAACTATCTCATTTACTTTGTCTGTCTTTCTTTTAGAGGTAGTAGCAGCCGCCAGGTCGTCGGCGTACCCGGCCGGCGAGCTGGGGGTTGTGTACACTGAACAACATAGGTCTGATTCCTCCAGCTGGCACAGCAGGTCATTAATAAAAGTAATATACTTCGTCAAGGAGAGAAACCCTCCCTGATGACAAACATATTTCAAGCAAACATATTTATACAGACAACTCTAAACTTTTTTTTGAAAAAAGCATAAGAAAGTGCCATCTGGTTGTTGACATGTTACAGTGCCGACGTCAAATTCCTGCACTTTATATGCGGGCAGTCAGTTGCCTGGACATGGATATTTGGATGAACTTACAATTGAACGTAGCTTTGATTCGCAAGCTACGTGGGCCATCATTGGTTTGCTTGACATGTTTTTACATGTTATCCATGGGTGTAGTACAACCAGGCACTGGTAGACGTCCGGTCAGTTGGTGCAGGAATTAAATGTCTGCACGGTAGTAGGGATGCACGTTGAGAATGCATATGCACTCATTGCTCCCCAAATCCCCGCCTTAACCCAGCCGAGAGCCTGGTCCGCAGCAGGCTTTGTGTGCGAGCAGTGGAGCTAGATAAGACGGCTCAGAACGTCACATTGCGGACTACTATGTAAGAGTGGCTGAGCGGACAGGAAATGCTAAACTAAACATAACCAATTTACTGGTCTACGCTCAAATCCTCCGTCCCTGTGCGTCCAACACCTGACGACAACACACAGACCTAGCATGTCAACCCAGCCCGGTCGCTGCTTCAATTTGGAGCATCGAATAGAGGTAAGTTTTATGACATAGTTCCAGCCGTGCAGTGAGTTTCGTTTGGAAATGAGATTGGGATTTCATTGATCGTCATTTTTATATCGTAATATAATTTAAAAGGTGCAAATGTGAAAAGTTAGTCAATAATTGAGGATAAAAACGCCCGAGGACAACCACCGACCTGTTGAGTGTCTTGCTAGTTTATGCTTATTCCGAAATTATTCTTATAACGTCGTACATTCAGATGACACTTTTTATCCAAAATGCGAGGGCCTGCCCTGATGGCAGAGTGGTGTAAGGCGTTGCCACTAACTGCGAGCTGTCTTTCAGCTTTGGTGGCGGTGCGGTGAGGGGCGTTGCCACTGACAGCTAGCTGTCTCTCTGACCACAGATATAAATATATATATATATATATATATATATATATATATATATATATATATATATATATATATATATATATATATATATATATATATATATATATATATATATATATATATATATATATATATATATACATACATATTTATATATGCAGGCACTCCGTGGTCCTTAAAATGTGTTGTAAGTATACTGCCAACTGCCTCAGCGCCCCCGCAATAGGTGATGTCAACATTTTCAATTTATGACCTTACGAATATACTTCTCAATCCCAATCTTTAAGATAACTGACACTGCTACATTTTTAATTAATTTGCATCTGGGGAACTCATATGGTTTGGCAATTTTGACAACTCTTGAAATAAATAAAAGAATAGTCGAGGAGGACCTATAGCAGCATCTCTTAACATACACGATGACTGACTGAAACCCTGGCACATTGGTTCTCATCTGAGAGTACTCAGCGAGAACTTTCCAATGAATACCAACATGACAGGATTAAGATCGTTGCGTCCTTATGCTTTGGACGAATGTGGCCTCAGCATTGGAATGGTCAGGTCACTAGTACTTGCTGCAACCCCTGGACTTTGTGACGTAAGAATGCGATCCTGCTGACTACCGTTTCTACATGAATTAGTGAACTATGGCCAGGTACTCCATCGAAGTGGAAGAATTCTGCTCCGTTGAATAGCACCAATGGTATTCATATAAATAGCCCTATTCTTAAGGTTATATATGCTTGTTCGCTTTACTGAGCTTACGTCCATTTCTAACTGGTGACGTCGACTTTCAAATACCTAGACTGGGCAGGGTCGCCGGGTGAACCACCCCAGACAAGGCGAGGATTCCTCAGGCTTCCTCATACTGCAGTTCGTGTTTCAGGTAAGTACATGTATACTAATACCATAGTGGTCATTATAAGCAACGTAGTAGTAGTAGTAGTAGTAGTAGTAGTAGTAGTAGTAGTAGTAGTGGTAGTAGTAGTAGTAGTAGCGCTGCAGCAGCAGCAGCTGCAGCAGCAGTAGTAGTAGTAGTAGTAGTAGTAGTAGTAGTAGTAGTAGCGCAGCAGCAGCAGCAGCAGCAGTAGTAGTAGTAGTAGTAGTAGTAGTAATAGTAGTAGTAGTAGAAGTAGTAGTAGTAGTGGTAGTAGTAGTAGTAGCAGCAGCAGCAGCAGCAGCAGAAGAAGAAGAAGGAGAATAAGGCTCTTGATTACCACGAGACGAGCAAAAGGCTTACATTACAGCTGACTCATAGCGCTAATGTGTCGACGGATAGCTGAGAGTGGCGACTGCCAGGGCATTGCGTAGGCGTTGTGCACAGAGTAGGTATCTGATTCCTGTGTATATCGCCTAGGCAGCACCTTGAAACGCCAACCACCGTTTACCGTTATAAAGCACCATACGCCTTTTCCACGGACCAATCATCAAATTACGGAGGAATCTGCCATGGGCGTGTGGTTATGGTGCCTGGCTCCCAAACGTGTGACTTTGTGAAGGGTTGTCTATTGCCTCCCCAAAAACCCCAAAAAAACCTGAGACTATTCGTAAAAAGAATGGAATTTCTTCCCATTACCAAGTGTCCATCTCGTTGCGATTGGCCTGAACGCATACAAGTTGCTTACAACCACGACTATCGATCAATGTTCTATTCATCTAAGGCAAAACCTAATAAATCCAAACACAGATAATCGGACGGTTTAAGAAAAGCGTATAAAGGTTTTAGAAGTAGGGTAAGGATATAGGCAAAGTCTCTGATTGGTAAATGATGAATTGCGGAATTCATCAGGGTGGTTTTTTATCGTCTTCAAAATCTGTGGCTTTCATAAACTCGTGGTGTGTTTTAGCCCTCTTTTTCAATATACACATATAGTAGAATTTAAGTTAATATCTTATGCATAACAGTACCTTTATGCTAGAATCCCAAGTCCTAATATGCAATGTAAGACATTCTGCAGTCTCTGAGATGCACATATGGGTCATAGATTCTCAATACAATATATTGAAGCAAACTCTGGTAATTTATCAAATACAACAGGTACTAGTATTGTATATTCAGTAGAAGATCGTTATGGACAATCGAGCGCATTCACTTCTGACACTACCCATTTTTTTCAACTGTTGTATAAAGCTGCCTTGAATCTGTTTTCTTAATCTCAACTTGGATGCATTAAAACGATTAGTTAAGGGGGGGGGGTCTTATGCTGACGTTAACGTAAAACGGCCCCACATACAGGAGGGTGTCTTTTTTAGGTAAAGTGCCGTAAAAACATCAACCATCTACACCTGCCAGTTGTATATGTTTAAAAGGGATGCATTTGTTAGGTGAATATGTCTACTAGACAAACAAATGAAACATATATCAAAAGTTTATGAAATGGATTTGACGATTACTTTTTAATCAATAGAAGCAAATTTTGATTTTTTGGTCAGTAGAATTTCATGAAAATGTTTTGATACTACCAAGTCATGTTAATAGAATAAATAATAATATGATATTTTTTGATAAGTTGGGTACAAGATGTATTGAGGGAAGTGAGTATTTTGATAATTACTTTACAATATTAATGTATGCAACTGATGAATCATGATTTGTGCATAATGATTTACGATCATAAAATACACGATGGGAAACTGAATTAGTAAGTGTTACGTCTTTTACGTCTCATTTAGATGCCTTCGTCTGACCGTAAGGACAAACAGTACAAGATGTATTAGGGAAAATGGTGTATGTTTATCAACGAAGGAGAACTTTGATAAGCGGTTTACAGTATCAGATGTATGCAAATGATGAGTCGTGATATTGTGCCTGATGATCTACGTCATAAGCTACACGATGGGAACCTTAAAAAATTGAATTAGTAAGTGTTACGCCTTTTATTTAAAAGCTTTTGTCTGACCGTAAGGACAAACAGGACAATATATATTAGGGAAATGGAAAATGTTTTCACTGCAGGAGAACTTTGATAAGCAGTTTACAGTATTAATGTGTGCAAATGATAAATCGTGATTTTGTGCCTGATGATTTACGTCATAAGCTACACGATGGGAAACTTAAAAAATTGAATTAGTAAGTGTTACGTCTTTTATCTAAATGCTTTTGTCTGACCGTAAGGACAAACAGTACAAGATACATCAGGGGAATGGAAAATGTTTTCACTGCAGGAGAACTTTGATAAGCAGTTTACAGTATTAATGTATGCAGATGATGAATCGTGATTTTGTGCCTGATGATTTACGTCATAAGGTACGCGTTGGGAAACTTAAAAAATTGAATTAGTAATCGCTTCTTTTATTTAAATGCTTTTGTCTGACCGTAAGGACAAACAGTGCAAGCTATACTAGGGGAATGGAGAATATTTTCACTGCAGGACTCACATACCTTTGATAAGCAGTTTGTAGTATTACTCTATGCAAATAATGAGTCGTGATTTTGTGTCTGATGGTTTACGTCATAAGGTACACGATGGGAAACGTAAGACATTTAATTAGTAAGTGTTACGTCCTCTACTTACTGATACCTCCCTTTGTCTAACTTTAGCTACAAACGGTTTATACAGATACTACCTCGATAGGAACTTTGTGGATGAAATAATATTTTATAAAGCCGGAACAAAAATATACAAAGTATGGGAATCGGTCACTGGAGCCTTGCCTGAAAACGAATGCAGCTAATTTTGTTTTCCATTTAAATGTTAAAAGGGAGACAAATGTTTTAATGCTGCGTAACGTTATATTTTTCAAAGACACACCTTTTAACCCATTAACACTCAGAGATCCTTTAGAAAGAGTTGTCCGTCTGCTACTCTCATGCTTTTGAAGATAACTTGGGAGTCAAGCGAAAGTTAGCAAAAATATTTGAAGGAGAGTTGTTGTGTGGCTTGTGATAAACATTTCTCCTTCAAATGATTTCCAAAAAATGCTTTTGTAAGTATATTATTTCTAAAATTGTCAGGGTTGTTTTGGCCTCTCTGTGTGTAAATGGGTTAAATGGGGAAAGGTGACATCCTCATCATGACAAGGGTTCGCAAACACCCCTGTGTGTGGCAGGTTGAAATTGCAAGATTTCGTAACCCCATCCTACCAAAAACATCCCGTAGATGGCATCACCTAATTCAAAGGTTTACGACACAGTTGGTATCCGCACACTCCACGGCCACCTTAAGCACCTATTACAGTACAGACATTACATTCCTGCACCAGTCGACCAGAAGTCTGCCGGTACTGGGTGTACAAAGACCCGTAGATAGTATGCCAATGAAATAGGCCAAATACATTAATGACCCATCTAGTTTGCAAAGCAAAGCTACATTCAATTGGGAGGTCATTTATGCATCCATGAAAAGGAAACTGGCTGTCAACCGATTGTGCGGTCATTCCTGTTTTTGGGGAGAGAAAATAACTTTTTAGAATTTTCACTCCCGTTCTAGAGATATTTCAAGCAATGACTGATTGACTGGGTCATTTTCCTATTGGTATGGGGAGTTATCATTATTTCAAATAGAAAATGACGCTGGCAACCGAGGAAGGTGAAACTATAGAAAAAACATTTCGACAATGTATCCTATACAAAGTGTTCATTGTGTGAAAGGTCTTCCGATGATGATTGTCACGATGCAACTGTCACGATAACAGTGGCTATTTGATTTTTTGGGTTATTACGTCATTCCAGTATCTGAAAACATCAATGGGTGTTAATGAGTGGACAATAACATCTTGTAGGTGTGTTCTATTTCTAATAATGTCAATTCAGTAGTGCAGCTAAAAGGGAATCGGTCCCCTGTAAGATGTGTACGAACTGTGATTTTTGGCCTGTTGAGTGAGAAGCAGCATTGTTCTCCTACAACGCCCAAACAATGGGGCAAAGGAAGTATTTCACTCCATTCTTCCTCATTGGATGGGCATTGTAGAATAACATGTTTTCCCCTTTTAGATACTTAGTATGCTTCATGAACAATTTATATCCAGGATGGTTCAGGCAAATTCACTCTGGAGGGTTATGGCGTTTAGATCATACTCCTTGGGTAGAAGAATTACCTGTTGTTCAGAGTATGTGCATATTGGAAACAACTGGTAAAGCGGTTCATAAGATCGATATAAAGATTATCACACGTACATTGTAGAGAAGGAATCGGTCAATTCTCATCATCAGCTCCACTGAGAGTACTCAGCGTGAGCTATCCGATAAATACCAACACGACAAGGTTTAGACGGTCTTCAGAAATCTGTGCGTCGCTTTTTACGGGTTAAGAGGCTTTGAAATCAGACTTTTAGTATTGTAGATATTGTCCAGAACACCCCATTAAAACTTCAAGCTATCTTGAATATACATGAACTACATCTACAGGTTACCTTGAATATACATCAATACTATCTTAAGAGTGGTAGGATCAACACCTGGCAGCAAAACATTTCTTGATATATTTGTTTTGTTGTCAAGAGATGTTCGTATATGTGTCACCTTATAATGGGCCACGGTAATCATATTCAGAGGCAAGGTCTCGACGATTTTCCGAGTCCACTTTTTTGTAATACTATGGTAATACTGTAATCCTTTTTAACTTACGTCACGTAAGCATCCTAACCTGCTGTACGACACAACAGGATATGAAAGGAACGACCAGTACACTCAAAGACAATAAGTCGGATGGGCGTCTATTATTGTAATCTATAGCGAAATCAAACAAGTGTATATTTTCACTTGAGCCCGTTTTGTATGACCCTTACGGTACTGCGGCGGCTGTCTCAGCGAGCACAATTTTAGCAAAGAAATGTGCAAACTTTATTTTATGACCTAACATCCCCCTTGCGCCGCTCGGGCGGGCTTGTTTAACAAACCCTAGGTATTGACGATTAACAGTTTCCAGTTTCCTGTTTCATCTATTGTATTTAGTTTATCTTGATTTTTATTATACGTTTGTGTTTGTTTACTTTGAGTTATATTATTTACGTATGATTTCCGTATATGTGGGATTTTGCGCAGAAAGCGCAGTCAATAAACATACATTATTATTACTTCCTCTGGCTCACCCAATCAGCACTCAGGATTTGTACCATGTGACCGGTCATTAAATCCCCATAATGCCCTCCACCGCAGGGCATTAAATTTCATTCCATAATGCCCTCCAAGGCTATCTAGGTCAGTCACTGACACGATTCGACCATTACGCATTTGTTGTTTAAAGAAAGCGGACAAATTATATAGGTACCTTTTTCTTGCATCTCACTCTCATGCTTAGTCTTGTGAAACAAAAATGCTTACAATAAGCACATTAAACTCAATTGATCACAACAGTGGAATCTAAAATATGTAACACATTTTTCGAAACATTTTCAAAGGCTTATTTAAGAAGAAAAAGTTTTAAAATAAAAAAATATGCGAACTTTTGTGGTCAAACTTACAATAAATAGTTCTTGGTGTGCCCACTAGATGGCTCTTTTTCAGATGGTTCCCTTTCTCTCACTCCACATCCTACAGTCTATGTTGCAGTGTGGTTAGTGTGAGACAGAGTACCAATATAACTCATAGAGCAAGGGACCAGTCTATCATGGGAGAAACAAAAAGCTTCATAGGATTCATGGATATTTCAGATTCAAAATTGTTAAATGAGGTAATGCCATTTAGCATTATCTACATAAGTTCTCATAAAAAATAGATAGTAGAAATTAAAAGAGAGAAAGTAGAAGAAAACATTGCCTTTTTGGTTCTTATTGTGGGTGTGCATACCATATATCACAAGATACTAGAAATCAGATCACAAGAAATGTCTCGTTCAGGGAAGCAATAATAAAAACCTTAATAACTGTTCACAAGGGCAGTATGTGTATTAAATGTGCGCCTTCAGGTATCCTGACTAGCCCTTGGGCCTTCGGCCCTCGGTCAGGCCAGGATGCCTTCAGGCGCACATTAAATACACATACTGCCCTTGTGAACAGTCATTAAGGCTTTAATACAATACACTTGAGGTTTTCTGAGCTAAAATGACACCATCCGTATCAGTCCGTTAACAGCAGACAATCCCCTCAAACAGGATGTTCATCCTCTCAGGGGCATTCCTGTCGGACACCAATCATCTTGTTGCCTTCTCAGGGCCTGGCGAAACAAAAGACAGGAAACAATTGCAATTGGAACTGGTGGCCGAGGCTACGTGTATAAAAACAATTAGTTCTGATGTTTGTCCACATGTGGCGTAGTGGTGCTAAGTGACCCATCAACCAGGGGGGCTGATGGTGGATCCCCCCTGGATCCGCCACTGCACAATGTAAGGCGATAGAAGTCACTCAATGAATTTATTAGAAACATTGTTCTTGAAGAAAAGATGACGTGCAACTGTCACAATAACAGTGCATATTTAGTTAGCATTTTTTCGTCATTTCCATCTAAAGACATCAATGGGTGTTAATGAGTGGACAACGACATCCTGCAGGTTTTACACTATTTCTAATTGCATCTATTCAATATTGCAGCTATAAGAAAATCATACTTCTGTAAGATATGTACAAACTGTGGTAAATGATCTGTTGAGTGAGAAACAGAATTGTTATCCTACAATGCCCAAACAATGAGGAACTTAATTGCATTATTTTATACTCCATTCTTCATTATATGGGCATTGCAGGATAACATGTTTTCCACTCCTTAATATGTTTCATGAACTATTAATATCCAGGATGGTTCAGGCGTCTTGATCATAATCCTTGGTTAGAAGAATTATCTGTTGATGAGAGTATGTGTAGATTGGAAGCAACTGGTGAAACGGGTTGATAAGATCCATATACAGATTATCACACGTAGAGAAGGTATCGGTCAATTGTACTCATCATCAGCTCCACTATGATTTTAACCGCTGATTGGTCAATTTCTGTGTTGTACTGTACTGAATTTGCCTTCTAACATTGCTTTTAACACTAATTGTCAATCTTAGGATTTCAATATTGATTATATATTGGTATCCGAACAATGTTCTTTACAATGTTAATTGTTAGGACCCCGATAGATCCATACTACTTCGGTGGTACCGAGCAACCGTCGGAGCCATTCCATAGCAACAGAGAGATTTCAAAAGGGGCCGCTGCTGGTTGGAAAGCCCCTAGAAATTATTTTTATGTCTTTAATCACTATCTGCGCAATTTAATCAGCCAAACACAGTGTATATCTCGGGGATAAGATTGTAGGACGTCATTAAGCTGGATTTAGGTATGTAACACACGAGTTCAAGTGAGAAATCTGCCTGAGTTAACCGGAGTCTGACGACTTGTGTTTTCTCTGATGTCCACTGCGAGAACCTTGAACTTTGAACTTGTGATGCCTATCATCATAATTGAATGGAGTGATATTTAAAAATATATATTTAAAAAACAATCGCTTAAGCCAAAAGAAATCAAAATTAAAACAACACGACGTTTGTTGGCATGATAGATTGAAGTAGATTACTTTGATAGAAGTATATTAGTTTGAAAATAAAGAACCAATAATCGAATAAAAATTCAAAACCAACTAGAATTTAATCAAAAAGTTTCAAGTTTAAACAAACAAAATACAAAACATATCGCATTTTGTAATAGAATTATGAATTATGGGTGTCATCTATACTTATTCTATAGCCGACATCTTGATAGATCGACAACATATAGTTGTTTGTGATTATGATATTGAAAAATGCCTAGTATACATAAACATCTGTGCCACCTGTAAAATGTTGAGTCATCTGGTGTTTAGGTATTTTCTGTACTTGAAGTAAGGATGTCCTGTACAGATTATTTAGCAGGCTACCTTGTCCACAGTAAATACGTTTCGAGGACAAAAAGTTCGTTGTAACCCTTTCGCATCCGAGAAAGGCACACATAGTCTTGCACCCATGGAGATGTATTGAAAAAAATATTTTTTGAAAAATATCTCAACGAAAGTTTCTTTTTACTGTTTTTTCCCCGGTGACAAATGTGTTAGAAGATACGTTTATAGCTGGGGCTAAAAATATGTATTCCATAAAGCGTTCACATTATAACCTTTATGCTGCTGATGGCTAATGTTGGCCTATATTTTGGCCTATATTAAAAATGACTGAAACCCAGGCACATTTGTACTCATCCGAGAAAACTATCCCATGAATACCAACATGACAAGGTTTAGAAGGTTTTCAAAAACCTGTGCGTCCTTGCGCTTTGGATGGAAGTATCCTCAGCATTGGAAGGTTAATAGTCTTCGAGATCAGACTTTTAGTACTGTAGATATTGTCCAGAACACACTAAACCACTATATCTACAAGCTACCTTGAACATACATAAAGTACATCTACAAGTTACCTTGAATATACATCAATACAATCGTAAGAGTGGTAGGATCAAAACCTGGCAGCAACACCTTTCTTGATATATGTGTTTTGTTGTCAAGGGATGTTCGTATATGTGTTACCTTATATGTGTATACCGGTATGTGTCGCCATGGTAATGGATGATGGGTATGAACGTAGATGAGTAAATAAAGAATAACATATTTAGAAGCACAATGTAAGGCGATAGAAGCCACTCAATAAATTTATGAGAAACATTGTGTTTTTAAAGAAAAGATGACGTGCAACTGTCACGATAACAGTGCATATTTAATTTAATAGCATTTTTTCGTCAATCCCAACTCAGGACATTAATGGGTGTTAATGGGTGGACAACGCAATCCCGCAGGTTTTTACACTTTTTCTAATTGCATCTATTCACTAGTCCAGCTATAAGGAATCAGACTTCTGTAAGATATGTACAAACTGTGGTTAATGATCTGTTGAGTGAGAAACATAATTGTTATTCTACAATGCCCAAACAATGATGAACTTAATTTTCCACTACTTAATATGTTTCATGAACTATTAATATTCAGGATGGTTCAGGCAATATCACTCTATGGCGTTTTGATCGTAATCCTTGGTTTTGAATACCCAGAATTATCTGTTGATGAGAGTAATGTGTATATAGGAAACAACTGTAAAGCGGTTGATATTTAAGATCTTAGATAAATAAAAACACAAGTAGATATGAGAACTAGCCGGTCAACCTGAGCAGGCTGGCTGCGGCAAATAACCAACAAGTCGCACTATGTGCATGTTGGTGCGCAAGTTTCTCTGTACTGTAAATGATACGAGAGCCCACATTGGTCTCTGTCTCCTAGTGACGTCAGATTGAGGCCAGATTGGAGATAGCTCGGATAGCCAGACCTTCACTATAGTGCATATGGTAATTGGTCTCTCGCTACATATCCATTTTTTATTCATCTAAGAAAATATCTATCTAAAGATTATCACACCGGCGTAGAGAAGGATTTGGTTAATTGTACACATTTCTCCAGTTAATGATTTTACCGCCTGACGATGTAATCCTGGTTTGCGTAGTCATTATACACATACCGTGACCTGAATTGATATAATGTAACCCAAAAGTGTGATTGCACACGTGGACTGACACATTTGAACATAAATTATCGAATAGAATGTTTAAACAAAGATATTTAGAAAGCAATCGCTTAAACCAAAATAAAAAAAACTAAATTTTGTCAAATGTTTCTCATGTCTTCCTTTTGTTATTAAGGTAAACCAATAAGTGTCATACTAAAAAACGAAAATTAAGACTACAAGACGTTTTTGGCACGATAGATTGAAGAAGAATAGTTTGATAGAGGAATATTAGTGTGAAAAGAAAGAACCAACAAGCAAATAAAAGTTCAAATCTTTCTTCAAAATCAACTAGAATCAAATCAAAGAATTTTCAAGTTTAAACAAATAAATACAACGCATATTGCATTCTGTAAGAGAATATATAAATTAGGGGCGGCATCTATTACTGATAACTTGATGGATAATTTTGGTTGTGATTATGATAGTGAAAAATGCCTAGTATATATATAACGGCCACAATGTAAACTAGCGAAGAATAGGAAATTGACGCGGGCGTAGTTCTTCATGTCGACACATTGAGTTTAAAGAACGTAAACCGTTTACGTTCATTCTCTGTAATAATATGCAGGGATGAAACCAAAGCTTGATTATCTGTTCATGTAGTCTTCACAATATCACTGGACAATCATGCTCGAATATTGAACTAATAGACTTAGACTGGACGGTACTTTCATAATCATACACAAAACATACACACATACATATATACATGTATTATATATATATATATATATATATATATATATATATATATATATATATATATATATATATATATATATATATATATATACGTGTGTATATATACAAATTTGTATACTAGTATATGCATGCATGTATATAGGTATGTGTCTATAAGTGTATGTATGTATGAATATATGTATGCATGTATGTGTGTATGCATATATGTACGTGCTTCTCAGTTGTTTGAACGCACAACTTATCAAGCATTTCTTTATAAAATGCTGACCTTGCCGACCTATGCTGCTCACCATTGTTGAGTCACTGGGTGTTTATATACGTTCTGTACTTGATGTAAGGATGTCGTGTACAGAATATTTAGCAGTTTATCTTGTCCACAAGGGCGGATATTGGTATTGAGGGCAAAGTGTTCGCAACCGGGAAAAGCGCACAAAGTCTCACACCCATGGAAATGTCTTGAAAAAAGAAATACCGGTATATTTCAATGAAGGTTTCTTTTAATGTCTTGGTCCAAAATCACTCTTCCTTGACTATTTCATTGACTCTTTTCAAGATGTTCGAAGTTGACAGATCATGTTTGCACTCAGATGCAAATACCTAGGTTAATGCTAGCGGACCTTTTCATCTCACCAGAATCGTTTTTTAGGTTTTAATACAGTGGTTGATGAAGATCACAGTGCTCTGACCATTATCAGAGTCTGCTCATCAACCGCCTAAACAACAAAAAAAACTGAATGAACATGACTCGGCACTCGAGATTATCTGTGTTCAAACACAGCAGGAGGTATACCGCAATACCAAAATCAGCATCCCTCTCAAAGGACCATTATGAACATTAGAGTCAATCAAAAGTCATAATCATCATCCTCATTTATTTGGTATTTTGAATCAGTATCCCCCTCAAGGGACCATTATGTGCATTAGAGTCAATCAAAAGCCATAATCATCATCCTCATTTAATTGGTATTTTGAATCAGTATCCCCCTCAAGGGACCATTATGTGCAATAGAGTCAATCAAAAGTCATAATCATCATCCTCATTTATTTGGTATTTTGAATCAGTATCCCCCTCAGGGGACCATTATGAGCATCAGGGGCAATCAAAAGTCATAATCATCATCCTCATTTATTTGGTATTTTGAATCAGTATCCCCCTCAAGGGACCATTATGTGCATTAGAGTCAATCAAAAGTCATAATCATCATCCTCATTTATTTGGTATTTTGAATCAGTATCCCCCTCAAGGGACCATTATGAGCATCAGGGGCAATCAAAAGTCATAATCATCATCCTCGTCTCTTTGGTATTTTGACGGAGCTTTGAACTTTCTGGCAGACTGTTGTTTGGTGCTTTTTGAACGGCGCGCACTGGAAGTGTCCTCATCTTTCTTGGGAGTGTCGATCTACAAAACAGGGTTTATAATGCAACACTTATTATCATAAATAATTACCGAGGGACCTGAACAGACATAGATATGTATTTTATGCGCGTTATGAAATGTAAGTCTTTCTTAAATCACTATTTCTTAACATGGATAAGCGGTCAACATTTTGAAAACCAATCCATAAGTTATATATGCTTTTGTTTGGTAATTCAAAAGGATGACCTAAAGATTTCTTGCACCTTATGTTACTGTGCTATTGGTTCAGATATTGGCAATCTAATAATTAACTCACACACACACACATGTGTGTGAGTGTGTGTCCTTGGATATGTTACATGTATGAATAGAATAAAATGAATCATCGACTGCTAACACAATCAGGATATCCTCACACGCCAGGATGCCAGACAGGCGTTGACGCAAAGAACCATTTCCTTCGTCTATCACGTTTCATTGATAGTCAGGACAGTGAGGACTTATGACGTCTCTGACAAGTACAATTATATGTATCTTTGTTGGTTGACTATAACATAGAATCATACATAATAAAACTTAACCCTTATGCTGCTAGTGGTTAATTTGGCCAATACAAAATGATGCAAAAACCTGAAAAATGACTGAAACCCTGGCACATGGGTTCTCATCTGAGAGTACTCAGTGAGGCTAATGAATACCAACATGACAGGGCTTAGATAGTTTTCAAAAATATTTTCGTCCTTGTGCTTTGGACGAAGGTAGCCTCAGTATTGAATGAATATTTATTGACTGTATATAATCATACAAAATTTTCTTACATTCATGTACTATACAAATATCAAGGTTTACCCTTGTCAGGTTTATCCTTGGAAGGGATATAGCGTACAAATTGGACATGGCAAGAATACAAAAAGTGGCTGCGCAAAAATGTAATATAATAGGGTCAAGAGGAAAAAGACGAGACCATTAGTAAAGTGAAGTGAATTTATTAAATTGGATAATTCTTTAGTGTAAATACAAATATGAACTGAGTCCTTCGGACAAAAGCTAAGGTCGGTATCTTTAAGGACGTGTATCAATTGAGTTTACCATCTTACCTGATTTTCCGTTAGTTTTTTCTTTCTTGCCATTGAAAGTTTTTTCTTTAACCGCCAGTCTGTGGCTTCTCTTTCGCGAGCGCGGATCTTTTGGATTTCCTTGGCATTTTCTTGGTGTTCTTTCACAATTGATGTGGCAGTTTGCTTTGCTTCCTCTTTCCTTTTCTTCTCCTAAAAGAAAGAATGTATTTCGAAAATGTATAGCACATATATTACATATCATACAGTATGCCAATACGAAATCTGCACTACTATAAGTTGCATGCAAAGATCTGGAAGGCTGAATCAGGAGCGTACATAAATGTCTACAATGCCAACTTTAACTAGTTACAAAGCTCCGAATGAAGTGTCAATATTAATATAAATTATCCTATTAGTACTGCTACTACAGTGCCGTATAACATCTAATTCCTGCACTGACTGCATGGGCAGCCCGTGCATAATACACGACTGCACGCACAATTGCCACCCAACTGCTACTACTACTACTACTACTACTACTACTACTATTACTACTACTACTACTACTACTACTACTACTACTACTACTACTACTACTACTACTACAACTACTACTTCTACTAATGAAATGCAAATTGTCATTTGTATTAGTGCTATTTACATCAAAAATGTTCAAAAGCAGTCAAGGTAGCTTATTGGATTAACAGACTTTGTTTGACCATTCAACCTTTACCATCTTCGATCATAACTAGTGTCACTATTCCAAAAGCCATTCATATCGAAGACTTCCTGACAAATGTCATCTGGATCTATGATACACTTGACTATCATGAAATTTAAACGAAAGTACTTGAGTGGAAAGTGTTGTCTGGATTCTATCCATCGCTTCAATGCAATAATTTTCCAAACTATATGCTATAATGAAATATAAGACTTAATAGTATGGCCTATTTAACGCGACTAAAGAGTGAAAATGTAAGATATAATAATCATAGTCCATGAGCCAGACCATATTTCGGTACCAATTTGCTGAATAAATCCAACAATGATTTTTGGTTAGCATAATATCTCAAGTGTCCAAAATCAGTTGATGGACTTCCGGGGCAGTTTGCGAAATACCCTTTTGGCGGCCATCTTTAAAGATGGCCGCCATATTTTCATCAAATTGAATGGAGTCAGGAAATATTAAATAACTATTCACCAGAATGTCCTAGGAACATGTTAGTTGGCTCAAAATGTTCGTAATAACATTCTGCTTTTGATGATATATAATTTGTTACCTTTTATTGGAATTATTTGTTAAAAAAATATAGAAAAACATGAAAAAAATGTGATTTTTTATGTCATTTTCAGGATGTGCTTTAAAAAGTTTTCTATTTATCAATGTTAGAATACATTTAGGCCAACTCTTGTCTTGGTTTGGTTAGCCTGATATCTCAAGTGTCCAAAATCAGTTGATGGACTTCCGGGGCAGTTTGCAAAATACCCTTTTGGTGGCCATCTTTAAAGATGGCCACCATATTTTCACCAAAATGAATGGAGTCAGGAAATATTGAATAACTATTCACCAGAATGTTCTATAAACATGTGAGATGGTTCAAAATGTTTGTAATAACATTCTGCTTCTGATGATATATGAATCGCTATCTTTTGTTGGAATTATCTGTTAAAAAATAGAGAAAAACATGAAAAAAATGTTGTTTTTTAGGTCGTTTTCATGATGTGCTTTAAAAAGCTTTTTATTTATCAATGTTAGAGTACATTTAGGCCAACTCTTGTCTTGTTTTGGTTAGCCTAATATCTCAAGTATCCAAATTCAGTTGATGGACTTCCGGGCCTGTTTGCAAAATACCCTTTTAGCGGCCAAGATGGCCGCCATATTTTCAACAAATTGAATGGGGTCAGGAAATATTGTATAACTATTCACCAGAATGTCCTATAAACATGTGGGATAGCTCAAAATGTTTGTAGTAACTTTCTGCTTATGATAATATACGATTTGTTACCTTTAATTGGTATTATTTGTTAACGATATAAAGAAAAACATGAAAAGATTTGATTTTTTTATGTCGTTTTCATGACATACTTTAAATTTTTTCTATTTATCAATGATAGAATACATTTAGGCCAACTCTTGACTTAGGTCATCTGGACTAGAATATCAGGCATCCATAAACAATGGTTACAGATCTATTTCCACATTATTGGCTGCTGCACAGGTTATTTTGAACTTCAAATAGATATACATTTTCACATGTTTGTGGTAAGGTAACGCTGTATCTCAAGGAAGTACTACTATGTCATTCTCAATTGATTAGTTCACTTGATTATAGTTACACTTACATTATAAATTCCAATACTATAAGATTTTAAGTATTATCATTGTCTGTTTCCATTTCCTATATTTGATAATATTGTCATTTTGGGATAGGAGAATGTAAAGTGCCAAAACAGTGACATTCCAAATACCAATTAATCCTTGTTTAAAAAAATCTCATCATTTGCCAATGGGTCTGAAGGTACATACACACACATATACAAATATATATATATATATATATATATATATATATATATATATATATATATATATATATATATATATATATATATATATATATATTTATCTATCCATCTATCTATCTATCTATCTATCTATCTATCTATCTATATATATATATATATATATATATATATATATATATATATATATATATATATATATATATGAATATATACATATATATCATACCTTAAATCATTATCAAAGAATGATTCGTTTTTTTGTACAAAACACATGGATGATTTTCTCAGTTTATATTCAAGTTTTGGCACATTCACAAAAACTTGTGTACGTGTGTAATACTGTATATATATATATGCATATATATATATATATATATATATATATATATATATATATATATATATATATATATATATATATATATATATATATATATATATATATATAGATAGATAGATAGATAGATAGATAGATAGATAGATAGATATTTATATATATATACACACACATACACACACACACAGTTAATAGCAAACTAAATCTAGGGGTATCCGCCGTGGCCTAGTGTTTACGACACCTGGCTCCGAAGCGTGTGTTCCCAGGTTCTGGTTTCGGCTGGGTCCTCGAAATAGCGGGTTGGCCTAGTTGCTTTATGAAGGTGCGGCGTTGTGGAGGACTGTCTATGGTCCTTCTGAAACTGAAAGACCTCATGGAACTACTCGTTAAGAGAAGGGAATTTTGTTCCGGTTCCGGGTTTCTATCTCGTCGCGATATGACCTAAGCTGTTGAAAGCGAGGTCAACCCCAAATCTTCCTTCCTTCCAAACTAAATCTAGGTGTAACCTTTAAACTTGTTCACTCAGTGTCACTATCACTGTATCACTGTCATCCATATACTGCTCAACCTCATCATCTTCTTAAATGTTAGAACAGTCCTGCAATTTGCACATTCCGGGGTTGCAGTGGACACCATTCACTACACACAGGCAGTCTTCATCACAATGTCTATAGCACATATAGGACATTAATGTCAAGCTACCGGAATGTTGTCATCATTTCTAAAGACACGGATGTCTTCATTATCCTCCTCACTCTCCACATAGATACAGGCAGTTTGCAACACCATCAACTCCTTTGCTGGCCAGGATAAGGTCAAGCCTCTCAATTTGATCCGAAAGAAGCAGGAGTTCAGAGAGGTGTTAATGGCTTTAGGGCAGGATTGGCATGTTACAGATGAGATGCTCAAAACCATATAATAATTCACTTGTACCATGTATTGTTTGAATACAACTGCCACGGAATTCAATACACTCAGGTATGAAATGTTCCCTGCAAAGAAGTGTGACTTTTCATCTGGCCAGCTCCCCCCTTGCAAAGATTCATTGGAACAGCACAGATACCGTGCTAACTACCAAACAGCAATCTGGAGGAAAGGTCTGCAAAATTCATAGAAGATACCTAGTCCAGCAAGTCAATATGGGTGGGATGTAGTAGGTGGAAAACTATAGGGATATGCTGGCTCACAGGAGCACCAGCTCCAGATGTTGTACTTGCATTAATGTCCTATAAGTGCTATAGACGTTGTGATGAAGACTGCCTGTGTGTAGTGAATGGCCTCCGCTGCACCCCAGCGTGCAAATTTCGGGACTGTGCCAACACCCAAGAAGATGATGAGGTTGGGCAGTATTCAGATAACAGTGATGGTGACACTCAGTGAACATGTTAAAAGGTTACACCTAGATTTAGTTTGGTACAAATTGTGTGTATATCTATCTATCTATCTATCTACCTATATATATATATATATATATATATATATATATATATATATATATAGAGAGAGAGAGAGAGAGAGAGAGAGAGAGAGAGAGAGAGAGAGAGAGAGAGAGAGAGAGAGAGAGAGAGAGACCTTCATTGGCAAATGATGTTTAGGATCAATTGGTATTTGGAATATCAGTTTTGGCGCTTCATATTCTCCTATCGCAAAATGCCGATTAATCAAGTATAGGAAATTTAAACAGACAACAATAATACGTAAAATCAAATAGTATTGGAATTTATAATTTAAGTGTAACTATAATCAATTGAACTAATCAATTGAGAATTACAGAGTAGTACGTTATTGAGATACAGTGTTACCTAGCCCCAAATATGTGAAAATGTATATCTATTTGAAGTTCAAAATAACCTGAGCAGCAGCCAATAAAGTGGAAATAAATATGTAACCATTGTCTAAGAATGCCTTATAATCTAATCCAGATGACCTGAGTCAAGTGTTGGCCTAAATGTATTCTAACATTAATAAATAGAAGAAAAAAATTAAGAGCTTGTCATGAAAATGTCATAAAAAATCACATTTTTTTATGTTTTTCTCTATTCTTTTAACAAATATTTCCAACAAAAGGTAACAAATCATATATCATCAGAAGCAGAAAGTTATTACAAACATTTTGAGCCAACTCACACGTTCCTAGGACATTCAGGTGAATAGTTATTCAATATTTCCTGACTCCATTCATTTTGGGGAAATATGGTTGCCATCTTTAAAGATGGCCGCCAAAAGGGTATTTTGCAGACTGCCCCGGAAGTCCATCAACTGATTTTGGACACTTGAGATGTCAGGCTCACTAAAACAAAACAAGAGTTGGCCTAAATGTATTCTAACATTGGTAAATAGAAAACTTTTTAAAGTACTTCATGAAAACGACATGAAAAATCACATTTTTTTCATGTTTTTCTCTATTTTTTTAACAAATAATCCCAACAAAAATTAACAAATCATATATCGTCAGAAGCAGAATGTTACTACGCACATATTGAGCTAACTCACATGTTCCTAGGACATTCTGGTGAATAGTTATTAAATATTTCCTGACTCCATTCAATTTGGTGAAAATATGGCGGCCATCTTTAAAGATGGCCGCCAAAAGGGTATTTCGCAAACTGCCCCGGAAGTCCATCAACTGATTTTGGACACTTGAGATATCAGGCTAACCAAAAATCATTGTTGGATTTATTCAGCAAATTGGTACCGCATCCTCAAATTTTGGGGTCTGGCTCATGGACTATCATGTTTCGAAATGCTAAACGACAATGCTGGAACTTGAAATTTGGAATTTCGATTTTTCGTCATTTTTTCTGCCCTATGTTAAATCATGTGAATAGCCAGTTGTAACCGTCAGTGGAAACCGGAGGACCCGGCGAAAACCATCGCATAACCCCAAGTCACTGGCAACTTTTTCACATACCTCAGCCAAGATTCGAACCCAGGCAGTGGTGAGAGATGGCTAGCACGACAATGCTTCTGAGTCTATTGTTTGACATATGTCTAGCATAAACGCCCCTAGCAATGGAGCTACACGAAAGCATGGTGTTCAAAGACATTGTAAACAGCTGTTTCCGATACCAAACCTACCGGGATCGCATCAAATAGAGACAGTGAAAAGGTTGCCAGTCACTCGGGGTTAGTCTGTATTTTCCCCCATATACTCGGGTATTACCCATCATTAAAACTAGTGAGTCATAAATGCAACAGGGAAAATTACGATAAACAAGATATCAAAATTCAATTCAGTTCAAGATACTTAACCGATTCGCACTCAGAGCGGCCTAAACAGGCCTGACAATTTTGGAAAAACTTTACTTACAAAGGCGTTTTTTTGAAAACATTTGAAAGAGAAATGCTGATCACAAGCCAAATAAAATATCTCCTTGATATATGTTGTGAACTTTCGCTTTATTCCCAAGTTATTTTCAAAAGTATGAGAATAGCAGACGATACTTTTCAGAGGCACTTTGAGTGTAAATGGGTTAAAGGTTTTGGCATAGTTCATCAAACGTGAGTCAGCCAAAACAAATAAATAATGTACATGTATTATGTGTGATACTGTTTTTTCACTATTTATTAATAATACGAAGTATTTGTTGTATGAGAAAGACTTAAAAATTCCTCTGTATAACTCACATCATTTTGAATTTCCTGTTCTGTTTTTCTTTGATCCTCTTCCGCATCTTCCTTGGCCTGCTGCATCATTTTCCTATATTTAAGTTTTTCCTTCATCTTTAAATCATGGAAGGCTTTGTCCTGCTTTTTCCTTTTCTTTATCTCCTCCATCTGCTCAAAGTAGGAGGCCAGCAAGGCGGAAAGGGCGTCCTCTGTCAAGTCTCCCTTAGACTGCATTTTCTTGATGTTTTGAAAGAAATCTTCATCCATTTTTGTATAGTTCTGTAATATACATTATAAGATATGTTTAAGTCATGGAAAACAAGGATACATTGTTCCAGTAAAGTTGCTTAGCAAATACTACATAGCAGGTTGAAATATATCTATTTATCGAATTTCCTGGTTGGAGGCCAGCATAGCAGAAAGGGCGTCCTCTGTCAAGTCTCCCTTTGACTGCATTTTCTAGATATTTTGAAAAAAAAATCTTCATCCATTTTCGAATAGTTCTGTAATAAATACGATATGTTCAACCCATGGAAACAAGTAAATACTGTTACAATATAGTTGCTTTGCAAATACTACATAGCAGGTTTAATACATCTACATTTCTCGAATTTCATGGTAGGAGGCCATCAAAGAAGAAAGGGCGTCCGCTGTCAAGTCTCCTTTTGACTGCATTTTCTTATCGATATCGAATCACCCAATAGGTGGTATCAATAAATGAAGTTTACATACACCTTTTCTGAGTACAATCTGTATTTAAAAAGTGGATCACCCAATAGGTGGTATCAATAAATGAAGTTTACGTACACCTTTTCTGAGTACAATCTGTATTTAAAAAGTGCAAGTGAAAATCTAATACACTCATTTGGACATGCTTGCGAAAAATTTCGCTTATTTAAAGATTGATTAATGGTTTTGTCTTGTCGCATGTTTTGAGGCCTCTGTCAGACGCTGGTTCGACAATATTGGACATCCCTGATAGCGCAGTCCATAAAGTACCCATTAAGAATCCAGTAATTTCCCTTTTAGGACAGTTCCCACAGCTGCTTATCAGGTCAGCACAGCTGGCACAGGCTGGGTAAAGAAACCTACCCATGCATTCACCCTCTTTTACCCCCCCTCCCACCCTCCTGCCCCTAAGTGACCCAGATAGATAACACCAATTGTCGCTCGCACATTATTTCTTTACCCAGCCTGCGCCCAAGTATCTGGGAAGACAAAACCATTAATCAATCTTTAATAAGCGAAATATTTCGCAAGCATGTCCGAATGAGTGTATTAGATTTTCACTTTCAATATCGCTACGAAGGGTGATATGGACGTGTAACTTGGTGACAATATCTTAACTGGGTTAAAGTCAAAGTAACAGGTACAGGTAAACACGACTTGCTGACTTGCGATGACGTCGATTGTGTGACCTAACTGAACTCATGAATATTCATTTCCCATACAATTATCCACAGGTTGGTTCCCTTTCGGTCATGTTGTCTCCATTTTTTCATGTTGCCTCCATTTTTTCATGTTGCCACTAAATTTCTCAAATCTTGTCTCACTTTTCGACATCTTGTATCTCCCTCGCACATCTTGAATAAATTTTCAAAAGGCATGCCATAACAGTATCTTATTGAATTAGTCGAACAAGAAAAGGGTAACCCAACTTATAAGTAATCTACAGCTATGTGTTGATTGTTAATGCAAATGTATCTTGAATACAGAATTAGAAGAGAACTTTAAGCAGATGCAAGTTTTATACGTGTCGTCACCTTTTCCTCTTTGGTCTTAGATGGTTTGCATTGCTTGTGTGTTTCATCCACAGTTCCTTCTTCTTCATCCTCTTCTTCAGAATCCTCCATGTTACCCTTAAAAGATACCACTAGAATTAACATCACTTCTTCTTATTAAATACATGAACATATTATAAGGTGTAAAGTAATGTATAGATTAAAGAGTATCTATTGCTACTCTCACTGTACCTGAAGACCGAGATGTGCAATGGATTCCTAGCAGTGTTTCGAAATGTCAAGAACGCTTTTGTGTGTCGATTTTGGCATCTAAATCCGAAAGTGTCATTTATGGATAACATTGCAGATATTCTACATCAGTACTTTGGAATAAAGCATATATATATATATATATATATATATATATATATATATATATATATATATATATATATATATATATATATATATATATATATATATATATATATATATGATATTTGAATATGGTTGTTAATTGAGTTCTGGTTATTATATCCCCTATACATATGTTCTGAAAATGCTTTTGTAAGAAATTGATCAATGCAAAAATCTGGCCGTTTCTGTCCCAGCAGAGATGAATGGTTGAAACTTACCCTTCCTTTTCTCCTCCTCTGCGCCATTTTCTGTTTTAATTTGTCATCTAATCGCATCTTTTGTGAATTTGTTTGTTTTATTATTGATAACTGATTCCGTCTGTACTCGTCAAATAATGCTTGCAGTTCCTGTTCAGACATTCCTCTTCTCTTTCGCCGTATCTTCTCCTCAAATGTCCTCTCCAGAGTGGCTAGTTGTTCTACCATTTCCTCATTATCATCGTCACCATCATCTCCACTTGAAACACTTTCATCCTGGTTTAGAAATGAAATTACTAGTATCAGGTAAGGGAAGGTACATTGTACGTGAAATGCTAAGGCTCCTTTCGTCCAAAGCACTTTAGGACGCAAAGCTTCTTTAAAACTAACTACCGGTAAACCCTGTCATGTTGGTATTCATTTGATAGCACTCGCTGAGCACTCTCAGATGATTACCAATGTGCCGGGGTTTCAGGTATTTTTCAGATTTTTTGCATCATTCTGTATTAGCCAAGTTAGCCACCTGCCGCATTTTGAAAAGCATGGATACGATTTATAATTGCACATACTTCTGCTAAAATTACAATACATCTTTTGATCATTTTTTTTATCTTAATTTCTATCATTTTATGAAATGTATTTGTTTCTTTATGTGTACCTCGCTTTCCCTCCCTTTCCTCGTCTTTCTTTTCCTCAATCTGTCTTGCAGTTTTTGGTCCAAGGCCGACTTTGACGCAGCTCTCTGCTTTTTAATTGCATCCACTTCCTCCAGGTGGCGTTTCAACATGGCCGAAAAGGCCGCGTCATCCAGTTCTCGGTTCCTCTGAGCAAGGTCACGTGTAAAGGTGCGATCCATGTTGTTTGACACCTTCAAAATATCAATTGCTCAGGGATATCAATTAAGGAAATATGTTCAAATACCATTAAGGGATATCACTTGTCACCTTCAAAATAAATTTAAGATCATATCTTAGATGCTTAGAAATACCACACAAAGGATATGATACCCTCGATTGGGAAATGTGAGAAGGTGCTTCTTACTAACAGGTAAATATAGATATTTCTATAACCTGTCTTTATTGATAGGTATCCTCCTCACAAGAGTAGGTTTGGCTGTAATCCGTGTTGAATTTAAATAAATGTAAATGACAATGGAATTCAGAACTTAAGTGATAGCATCCACTCAATCTACTAACACAGTGCATATGATCAATTTGCAATGCGAGTTGATAACGAAATATAAAATCTTTATCAACAACGTTTGCTAAGATCTCGTTTTGGGTAGCAACACAAGTTATATTCAAGAGTGACATCGGTCCACACGACACTTGTCAATGAGATCTCCATACTGAGTGGGTTAATCATTTTCGGAGAAATGTATTGAATCATGTTATTACATTGAAAATCTTTTGTAAACCAAAAGGTATAGAAGAAATAATATCAACCCCTCTATGGTTCAACATATTTCTGCTCTTTACAATTTCTAAAAAAACGACATAAATGGGCAACAAAGTCTATGTATAATCTTTACCTCTTCATTCTCATCGTATAAGCCTGTGTGAGATGTTTCAGGTGATTTGGAACCTGGTCTTGGAGAAACACACTTATTTTCATCCTCTTCATTTTCGCCATCCTAAAAGAAAAATGTATCAATCTAACTATAGCACTAATTGTGTGTGCTCTTTCTCAGATGGCCCTATGTATAACGACAAACCATGAATGGACAGGTGGTATTCGCGCATGCCCGATATTACACATCCTCCGGTATTCAATGAGAAGGGTTTATCTAGGTTTCTGCTTTTAGACTAAACCAATTACTTTATTACAAATTACGAGCTGATAGATGTGTGGATAGGGGTGGCTGTTTCTACCATTAGGATGTGAAGGGGCCCTCAATGGCAATATCATAACACAACTGTTTACGGTAGTTTTTTTATATAATAAACAGACACAAATGAGCAATTACTCCACCTTGGACATCTTGGAATATACATTTTATAATGCACTGTCCCCAGAATGGGCTGAATCAATTCGTTTCGAAAAATTCTGTCAGTACAACGCATGTTTGTCCAAAATGAAATTAATCTAAACTGAAAGACTTTGGAGTGAGTCTTGTGTCGACCCTTTTAAAGATAGTATATAAAGATGATACAGATATTAAAGATGGTACAGATAGTCAATACATTTCTATCACTCTGTCCTTCTCTACCACGATTGCATATACACTATGTGTTAAAGTGTTTGTTTTCCATTGATGTCACGTTTCGGTAAAATGGAAGTTCGGTTATTAGCCATACATGGCACAGTACAGGCATTAAATTACTGCACCAGTCGACTGGACATCTGGCAGTGCCAAGTTGTACAGACACCCATCGATAACATGATAATGTGTCAAAAAATTAAGCCAAGCACATTTAATGACTTCCTTACCTTGCGAATCAAAGCTACGTTCAGTTGTAAGGTTATTCATACACCCATGCGTAGAAACCTCAGGTGGCAACCGTGCGTGCGTCATGTACGTGTACACATTTTGTGCAGGAATTAAATATTAGCACTGCATATATGGTTAATGCTTCTTCACTCTAGAATTTAGAAAGGGCAACTTACAGACGTCCCATCCGTGATCCTCCTCCGCTGGGCCAGCTTGCTGAGCAATGAATTGTTGAGTCTGTCCTTCTCTGCATCCTGCATCGTCCGTCTGTCCTTCTCCTGCGTCCGGAACGTATCCAGCATGCCCTTGAAGTCCTCGGAGGTCATCCCGTGCCGATTGCTCCAGATGTTCTCCGAGAGGGTTGTTCGCAGCACCTCCTTCTCCTGCAGTTAAGAATGCTCATTTAGGCAATTTGTTTATCGTCACTTCTCGGCCATTCTGTCAGTTATGGCTGATTTAGGAATTGAAATGTATTTATCGCAATTTTTTAGGCTGGTCTTAAAATTCAAATTTAGCTTATCATCTCCTGTTTTGTCAAATTAAGGATAAATCGTGCGTTGCCAGTTGTCAAGGAACTTTTTTTCTTTATCTTTTTATAATTTCTCCAAGAACGCATTTTTGACTGCTTAAATAATGAACTTTAAATCTCTGTCGCCAAAGATATTTTGTATTTGATCTAATCGTGTTATACTCTTTTTTATATTTGAAATTCAGAGTTCTATTTCCATCCAAAGGAAAAAAACTTGAGTAAATGAGGGAAACCATGAAAAAAGGGTGGATATATGTACATATTGATATGTAATAAACTCAGGACCTTGACCAATTTTGAAGCTATAAAACATCAAAGAATGTATATATTACTGCGCATACCTTGATATCTTGATCATCAGAGCATGGCGATTCTCTCGGGTCTTCATCCGCTTCAAACTCATCAGAATATGCAAATTCCTGTAAAATGTCGTAAACAACCATGAACAGTAATGAGAAAAGTAAAAAGAAAACAAACGTGTGATTGACGGATACAAGAAACACAATTAATGTGCCAGATAAAATAGTTAGCCAAATAAAGATATTCATTCTCTTCAATTTTTCATTGATTGAGAAGTGCTGAATAAATATCACCTGCAATAGATAGCACCGCATATACAACAAATATTGGCATCAGGTCACGACTAAAATACAATGTTTGTGTGTGTGAGTGTGTGTGCATACACATACATATGATATATACATACATATATATATATATATATATATATATATATATATATATATATATATATATATATATACATATACATATACATATATATATATATATATATATATATATATATATATATATATATATATATATATATACATATATATACATATATATATATATATATATATATATATATATATATATACATATATGTATGTATGTATGTATGTATGTATGTATGTATGTATGTATGTATGTATGTATACATATACATCACTAATAAGTAAGTGATGACCAACAACCACACAAAAGTCATCGTTTAATTAACGCATACAGTAGTAAATCAATCACTCAGTTTCCGTGCTAGTTATACTAATGATGAAAAGTGTTCCCTTTCTAATCTATGTTTTAATAAGGGTCGGGGTTCTGTACACTGAAACAGTTTTCTGCCACCAGACTACAAAGTACTGCTTAAGATGCAACCATATCATATATACTCGTATAGATGAATTGCTATCCAACGTATAGGAACATTGTAATGTATTTACCTAAGTAAAATACCAGATATACTTACTATTCAAAACGTACATAATGTTCTAAGAAAAGGCTAACGTCTAACAACTTACAGCTGAAGTGACAAAACATGCAAGTAATTCTAAAGTATATACCATGCCGTGACAAAACTAAGATTACTTATACCTTATTGTTACCAAAAATACATACTTTCCTGTCCAAATGTCTGACACCCTAATAGAATAAATCAAACAAGGAAAAGGGACGTAAAAAGGAATTCGATTACATTCACATTAGCTATTTAATATGCTAATTAATTGTACTGTTATCGCTTAGTCTAGTAAACCAACACACACGCATATAGTACATATATATATATATATATATATATATATATATATATATATATATATATATATATATACATATATATATATATATATATATATATATATATATATATATATATATATATGTATATGTATATGTATATGTATATATGTATATATATATATATATATATATATATATATATATATATATATATATATATATATATATATATATATATATATATATATATATATATATATATATATATATATATATATATATATATATATATATATATATATATATATATATATATAACGAGTATGTGTGTGTCCGTAGTAGCCCAAGTGTTGTTGGAAGGATGGGCACACCAATCATGAACAAGATGAGAGAGGAATGTTAAAGAAGAGCATTTCTACCCGCACCTCTAAAATAGTAATCCCAAATCCGCATTTCGTCACACATAAAAGTCTCAATCCCGGTAGGGACGATATATTAGTCTATAATTAAGTTACCTTTGCTGAAAGGGATCTGTAGCAAACGAACGTTTTACGGCGTGGGCTCGATATAAAAAGCTGAAAGTTAGCCATAAGCAAATGAATGTTTTTGAAGTGTGAAAAGGAATATTTTGCAATTGTTTGTGTCAAGTTAACTCAATACATAGTTCCGACCAGTTTGGATATAGTTTTGCAAAGGTTCAAGTGGAACATAAGTTAATGCATACTAGCTTATAATCTATTAGTGAATGTAAAAATAACTACATGATTTTACATGTAAGCACAATTTTATTTTAGAATCTTTGTATTGTCGTTCCACCATGTTAGGCTTATTAATGGCTATTTATTTTGTGTGGAGGAAATGGCACCAAGTCATTAGCAACTATCTATCTCACACATCTCATGTGGTGGGATGGGCTAGACATTCACAATTGTTCTGATAATAAGGAAAGGGGTGTTGGCTTTATCATATGCAACACTCTCAAATTGACCCTATATTCACAAATAAACCCCATGAGACACCTTAATGGGCATGTGCGGTGGAGAGCTACAGCTAGCAGTCAGTACGCAATACATCAGACCACTCAGCAATGAGGGCAAGCCCCAGTAGATTAAAGTGGTTACGCATTGATTTCTACTAGATTAATTATGAACCGCTAGAATTTCTTTATCAATCTCCTGAACGACCTTATCTCTTCAGATGTAACTTTAAGTCATCCATGAACGACCCTTACCCCATGTATCCTAAAGGTGGTTAAGTAATTTAGCATGGAGAATGTGGATTTCTGCCATATTGAGGCTAAATAGTGACAAATCTGTCTTTATTGATAGAGAAAACCTGAGTACACAGGAAAAACACCGCCTAACCACAAGTTACTGGCAACTTCTCACTTGCCCGTAACTGGGGTAGTGGTGGGGAAGACAGTATGTGGTCGGTGCATTTGACAATCGTGGCTGCACCTGGCCACAGCATGGGAACCTGTACTAAGTATAGGGTACATATAGGTTTACATACCTCAGTGTCGGAGTCATCTTTCCTGGCCAGATTGTCCTGGTACTGTCTCCACACCTCCTCTTCATCATCAAATTCGTTATCAGATTCCTGTCTACTTGTCTTCCTGGCTGCAACAGGGGTCGTCTCCCTCACATCCTCTTCTTTCATTGTCCAGAAAATCTTTCCCACACCTTCTAAATCCTTTTCTGGCTGGACTTGCTTTGGCACGGTTGACGTTTGTGGAAGCTCGTTGTTTGCTTTACTCTCCCTCCCAATAGGAGGAGGAGGAGTGGGAACGTTATGGGCAACAGCAGCGACTAGTCCTGGTCGAGCTTTCACCATTTCTTGGTTTTTAGCCTGCACTTTTATTTTCTCGAGTTCCTGTTTCTTCCTCAGCACTAGCATGCTGTTCATGTGGTCACTCAGCAGACGGTCGACTTCATTTTTAGCGAGTGGATTGTCGCCATCGCTCAAGAGTTTATTGGCAAAGTTCTCAGACACGTGCTGTTCTTCCTGTCAAAGAAAACACAGTATAGATATTCAAAACACGCACAAAAGGTATGGGCAAGGGGTCGACCGAAACGCCCGGTCGACGTGGCAACTGGAACGACTCGTCGACAAGATGCTTTTCGAGACGGCTGCATTCAAACGTCAGCATATCTGTGGTGTTTTATGTTTAAATGTATATCAGATTTATGTGTATGTCAATCACTTGACAGTTTTGTCTAGTGTACTCAGATAAAACATACCGTATGGTGGCAAGATATATCAGGTTTATTTATATTTCATATGAAAATAACATATGATAGTATGTATTCGTATTCATAAGGAAAACAATCAGGTGTAAGTTAATATTTTGATCAAATAACTTAAGAAATAGGTTATATTAATTAGGGAAAATGGTAAAGGCAGGATTTCCGGAAGAGACGTGAAGAAATCTTTTCTGATTGTAACTGATGGTACAAGCGAGGAATTTGATCGCAGGTTAAATGACACATTATTTATATAATAATTCGTTTTGAAACATTATACTTAATACCTGTGACTGTTCTTATAAAATAAAAAGTAGGGGTGATAGCATGCTGAGAAAACCACCACCTCCCCCCCATCCCCAAAAGAAAAAATGTGAAAGATGATATGATAATTTACTGCAAGGGAAAAAGCTGCCGACCAATAGGTACCAAATGCTTTATAAGAGTCTGCATATCCAGGTGTATAAAAGTATATAGGAATCAATGTGTATGAAACCCAATTAAATGGTAGAAATCATAATATAAGTAAGCAATGTTTCAAGCTGCAACTATTCACTTAGACCCATGAACAACTTGAAATGTCTTGATAACTTAAACCTTATACAGATTTTTATGATCATAAATATTCTCTGTGGTAAAATTACAAAGTCAACTCAAATCACTTGTACGAAATCATAGGGGTTTGCATTGATATCAAAATACGTAGGTGTTCTGCGCGTGGGTGGGTTTATTATCATTCACATGCCAATCATATCTGATGGCGTGGCTGTGGAAGCTTAGACCAATCAAATCACTTGTCTCTTCTCGTGGCTTCATTCATTGGCCATGCATGAAATGGACTGCAGGGGCAATGGGGAGGCAGAATTAAAGACCCTTTCTGAATTCCTCAGCACCCCTAATTCAAGATCTATTTGATCTCCTTCCGCCTAATTTTAAATTGGTAGCGACCCTCGCGTAGCGTATTGAGAAGTTACTTCAATATCCGTTTTGGCCAATTCCAGCAAAAGAAGATTAACATGCTTGAGGCAAACCTCCTATCAAAAACGCCACTACCCAATACTTAGCATGAAAAACCTTTCATATATAAATGCTTAGAAAAGACGAAAATCCTTTAGTTTAAAAATGGGAAATACATCAGAAGATGATGTGAGAATTGACCTCGAGACGGTTTTATCATGAAATTGTTGCTTTCTTAAGTTGGTACTTTTTACTACATGTAGGATGCCTTCCATCGAATTCAAACAAAAGTTTGTTGGACCCACATCGTCCTCACCCATTTTCTTAAATAGTATGCTCATATTTCTTCTCACACAGTCATTTCGAAATTGAAACGGCCCTTATTTGAAAAGGTGAATAATAGGTGACATGCAGGGTAAATAAGTAAACCACCATCTCCATAACATAGACAGCCACCCATTACCTCACGAAACCTTTCCTCCAAGATGCTGATGTTATCGCAAGACTATAGGAGAAATTGAGAGAATGAGTTACAAGTACAATTTGTAGAAACAACACACATACCTAGATACATAGACACGAGTATATACATACTCACATACCTAGATACATAAATGTAGATACATACATAATATAAACATACATACATACATACATACATACATACATACATACATACATCTCAAGGAAATAACCTAATTGCACTAACAGTTTCTTTTTCACTTGTTATTGTTTTTAGTAAGAAAAATAAAGACATACCGGAGGAGAATGCTATTAAACGTACCTTATCATGCTTCTCCTTCAATTGCATTTCTGTGACCATATCAGTGCCGATGCTACAGCCAGTCTTTTTAGTTCTATCGCCGTCATACTGTGTGCCCATATCCTGCCCTTTGTTTTCCCCTGTAATCAGTGTGCACATGAGGGTAACATTTTTCAAAATGCATAAAACATCACAAACTTTGAAGCAAGTATACCCGATAAAAGAGCACCCGCGTTCGGTCAAGGTGAAGAACAGCAATAAGGGATGGACCAGATTCGTTTTTCTCCTACGGAAGAGCCAAAACATATCAATGTTCAGGCCCAGAATATGTATATTTTTATCTTTCAGGGCCAGAAAATATTTATCGTTTTTTAAGGTCAGATTTTTCCTAAAAAGGATAGCCCCCTCCCCCCAGAATATCAAAAAGGTCTGCCCCTGACTCATTCACATCTGCAGCATGCACAGAGTCTGAAAATGTATATTTTTTTCTTTCAGGGCCAGATTATTTTTTCCTGATTTTTAGTTTCAGAATTTATTTTTCTAAAAAGGATACCCCCCCCCCCCCAGGAATATAAAACGATCCGCCTTTATTTCATTCACACCTGGAGCGTGAAAAGAGTCTGACTCGTATGGGAAAAGCGTTAGAACAAAACAGTGTGGGAAACTTATCAGATATTATCAGTAATCAGATCTGATTTTGGCTCATGATACAAATGTGCTTCCAAGATCAATTGGCGCGTGTGTCATTCTATAGGGCTAAACGCATTCTTGAACTATAATCTTTTAGCTAGTAAAATTTAAAAAAATAGGTAAACCTCTAGCATTGATGCATCATACTACCAAACCAATATGAGGGCCTGTCCTGATGGCCGAGTGGTCTAAGGCATTGCCACTGACTCCCAGCTGTCTCTCACCACTGCCTGGGTTCCTCTTACTCCATAGCAAGCTTCAGGTAAATGTATGTTATTGAAAGGGACTTTTATGATTAAAATGGGGTGGCCACTATTTACACATGGCAGTTCAGCAGCACGTCAGACATTATGTAAATACATTTATCTAACCATTGAACTAGAAAGAAGAATCGTGTAGGATGATTTTCAGCAGGGTGTGAGAGCTCTAGTTATACCTCTTGCGTCTTAGTTAGATCAAGATACCACTACTGCTTGTTATAATTATAAGCAAACTTACCTATTTGGTTGCCATGGGACTTTCCTGGTGGCAAATCTAGCGAAACATCGTCAACCTGCGTCTCAGCGATTCTGTATTTCTTAGAGATATTTCTCAGTACCTTGGCACCTCGGTATTGGTTTTCAAACGTTTTTAAACGCTAAAAGATTAAGATGATTGTATTTAATTATTTCAAACAACGTCATGATATGGTATACATGCGAAATCATATAGTTAATCTGCAAAGGATGTATATATATATATATATATATATATATATATATATATATATATATATATATATATATATATATATATATATATATATATATATATATATATATATATATATATATATGTGTGTGTGTGCGTATATATGTATGTATATATATATATATATATATATATATATATATATATATATATATATATATATATATATATATATATATATATATATATATATATATATATATATATATATATTAGAAGTGAACAAGCGCGTAGAACTGGTTTCACTGTGAAAACATGAAAAAGCGGGTTTCTCTGTTTTAAGACCATATTTTTAATACCCAAATCTTAAGAGGCAAGAGGGACTCTAACCTTAAGTTTTGGGTCTCCCTCTGCGACCATGGTCTGTATGCGTATGAGCTCGTCCTGCAGGTGACCCCTCAGACCCAGTAGCTGTATGACCCTTGGGTGATTCTGACCACGGAGAGAGGGGTCGGACACTAGATGGCGAACCTTCTCCTCTGTTTCCTCCATTCTCTGAAAGAAAGGAGTTTCTATGAAGAATTCATGAAATTCCTCTATTAAATCAATACATTGAAAAATGAAAGCTTTTGGATTTTTAACTACTGGCGTCACTCAATTTTATTATTAAGGTCTTACGATACTCTATACCGGTGACACCTATTGGGTATTGGACAAACTAAAATAATTTATTACAATTTACCTGACATCAGTGGAAAAATTGAATAGAAATTTATTGAATATGTACCAATTCTGACTAAAACTGCCTATTATAAATTGTATCCTATGAGTTTTTTTGTTTTTGGCTACAGTAATTTCAATATTCATTGAATTTGATGTTGTTACGTTTTCTGCGTGTGTCAGATACAACTTGAAGACGACTTTCATTTGTAGACATATACGTATTCTTTTCATCAGTTACAATGTTACAGTTGTTTCCAATACATCACATCCAATACCAATGTCCGTCCTACAAGTACTACATAAAGGGGGCCTGGTGCAGTGGCTGGTACTGGCACCAGGTCCCAGTCTACTACAGAGCCCTACATGGCTCTCACTCTATCTGACTCCAAAACTAACCGCTTAAACCTAAGGAAACTGCTCCTTATATATGTTTGCCCATAGCATCTTTACTGGCTAAAGGGGCGGAGCTTTAACATATCCCTGTCCACTGCATAGCATTTATACTGGCTAATTACAATATCCCTGGACAACTTCCTTTGTGTTCTCCAGTATCAGTACTGTCCAACTTTAGGTTTTACTGGCTAAAGGGGCGGAGCTTTCTAGCCCAAGATGCTGGGTATACCATTTCAGTCTACCCTCAACCTCCTCGTAAAATGACCATAAAACGTCACTAATTACGCTACCAGCTTAAGGGTATACCGAAACAAATATCGCTTACTATCTAGCACCCCAAAACCATAACAATGTTTTGACACGTTTTAAGGCATAATGTGTGATAATTCATGTGTATAAAATGGGGTTCGCTTGCTCAACAATATCTTATATAACCATGGGTATAAGCATGGGTATATACGGTAACAATGAGTAACTCTTTTCTAACATTTTCATAACAATTTGCCCCCCCCAAAAGTCCTATTTCACAAACTTTGACCATCTGTGGTTCGAAACCTAACACGATGACCTATCATTTTCTTTATGTCTTCTTATTAAGAGCATTGTGTATATAGTGTAGACAAAAATTAGTGAAAATTAAACTAGGCAATTCTGACTTATATCAATTTTGGGTCAAAAACTTGTTTCTCGAATTCCTTGATTTTGCCCAATAATTCCTATATAACAGCAGAAAAATAATTTAAACAAGCCAGAACAGTATTTCAGGCTGTGATAGTATCTCTGAAGGGATACATCTACCAAAGAAAGACACCAATTTTGGAGAAAGTGATGTTTGTGACATGAGTTGCATTAATCTTTCAAAAATCTGTGAAAAAAAACTAAGCTGATGACCCCATGATTTGAAGTTGTTTTGATGATCACTGTGCTATGTTCTTTCCTTTGGCAAAATTTGAGGAAAATTAAACTGAGATTTCTAAAAGTGTCGTAAGACCTTAAAACGATCTATTTATTGTTCGTTTTGAATGATTTTGACGTCAAAATGGACAAGGTGCGAAATAGGTTAATTATGTGTAATATATCCAAGTACTTTAGGTATACGTACAGATCATTAATAGCATGCTGTCACCAAGAAACAAAATGAACTATTTGTATAACAGGAACTTATGTCGTCTAGCTATATCCAAGTACGTTAGGTGCACAGGTCAAGTACTTGTATAACATGCTGTCACCAAGAAATTACATGAACTATTTGTATAACAGGAACTAACATCCCTTGTTCCAGGTAAAAGTGATGGAAAGCTGTCATTTCTAATCAGCAGGGTGTACTAATTGTGGCAATGGTAATCACATGCATATATCTGTGACCACGCAATAGTTGTAGTGTTTTTGTTTATCTGTGCTATCTATCTATCTATCTATATCTATCTATATATCTATATACTAGTATATATATATATATATATATATATATATATATATATATATATATATATATATATATATATATATATATATATATACATGTATGTATGTAAGTATATATGTATGTATGTATGTATGTATGTATGTATGTATGTATGTATTATGCATACTATATCCAAGTACGTTAGGTATACAGATCATAAACAACATGCTATCACCAAGATACATAATGAAATATTTGTGTAACAGGAACTTACATTCCTTGTTTCTAATCAACAGTGTGCATATTTGGTAGTAATGATAATCACATGCGTATACCGGTACCTGTGACCACGCAATATTTGTAGTATTTTTGTTTATCTAACTTTGAGCAACTTGCTAGTATATACATGTACTAATTATGTGTACTATATCCAAGTACGTTAGGTAGACAGATCATAAATAACATGCTATCCCCAAGATACATAATTATTTTTCGTGTACCTGTGTGTGACCACGCAATATTTGTAGTATTTTTGTTTATCTAACTTTGAGCAACTTGCTAGTATATACATGTACTTATTATGTGTACTATGTCCAGGTACGTTAGGTAAACAGATCATAAATAACATGCTATCACCAAGATACATGATTAACTTTTCGTGTACCTGTGTGTGACCACGCAACATTTGTAGTATTTTTGTTTATCTAACTTTGAGCAACTTGCTATATACATGTACTAATTATGTGTACTATGTCCAAGTACGTTAGGTAAACAGATCATAAATAACATGCTATCACCAAGATACATGATTAACTTTTCGTGTACCTGTGTGTGACCACGCAACATTTGTAGTATTTTTGTTTATCTAACTTTGAGCAACTTGCTATATACATGTACTAATTATGTGTACTATGTCCAAGTACGTTAGGTAAACAGATCATAAATAACATGCTATCACCAAGATACATAATTATTTTTCGTGTACCTGTGACCACGCAATGTTTGTAGTATGTTTGTTTATCTTAATTTAAGAGACTTGCTATGTACATGTATAAGTATATCTAGATGATACATTATTGGAATATGCATCGATAAACTTTATGAGCAGGCCATTTATCAAGTGAGATTAAATGATAAATAACCTTTAGGTCTTACGACACATAGTAATTGCAGTTTAACTTTCCTGAAACCTTGCATGAGTAAATGTCAAAGCACAGTGACGTTCAAAACAAGATTTTATCATGGAGTCATCGATCTTTGAAAAAACAATGCAATTTACGTCATGAACATCTCATTCTCCGAACCTGGTTTTCTTTCTTTGCAAAATGTCTCCCTTCAGAGATACTGTCATTGCCTAAATTGCTTATATGCCATGTTAAAACTATTTTTACTGTTATATAAGAATTATGGGGTAAAAATTAAGAATTCAAGAAACAAGTTTTTCACCCAAAATTGGTATATGTCAGAATTGCCTAGTTGAAATTTCAACAAAATTTATTTAGACTATTTATACAGTGCTCTTAACATGATGACATAATGTAAATGACAGATCATTGCCTTATTTTTCGAACCACAGAGGATTAAATTTTGTGAAATAGGACCTTTTTGGCAGATCTTCATAAAAATGTTAGAAATTGGTACCATATATCCCCATTCTTATATAAGGTATTGTTGAGCAAGGTAACCCCATCGAATATACTTCAATTATCATACGTATTTTCTAAAAATGTGTCAAAACACCAAGTTCAATAAATATGAAAATCACCCTAACCAGACATAATGCTAAAAACTGTCTCTTAGGATACTATTCATGATAGGCATGTATTATTATAATGTTAAATATCTTTTAAAAAGTCTGTTTTTATAATAATTTCTTTTCCATTCAGGCAGTGGTGTCAGTAAATTGTATTGAATTATCTTAGTTTGTCTAATACTCGAAAGGTGGCTTATGGGGTTTATTTGCGAATTAGGGTCACTTTGAGGTTTTTCATATGTTAAAGCCTACACCATTCTCTCTCCCAATTAGACCTTCATGTTAAGGCTTCCACTCGATAGAAGGACAGACCAAGTAAAGCACAATCTGTTAGAGGCGTTTATGCAAAAAGGAATGGGTTTTGCACTTTCGTGTATGTAGAATTTTATCAAAAAAATGGTCGCTTCAGATATGCATTTTGGATATGAACTGTTGACGGTTTTTTCCAGACATTGTTACTACGTAAAGCATAAAGTATTAAAAATTGAATGATTGCATCTTTATTGGAATTTGACTTTTTCAGAAGATGTGCTATCTAGAAATTAACAAAAAAGTGTTTTTCTCATTTTTTGACAAAATACGAAAACTTCGAAAAAAAGAAAAATCACACTCAATCTTTCCTAAGATTTTATGAAATGTAATGGTCCTCTGTCTATGAGTGTAGATAAAAGCTGCGTTAAAAATACTTTTTCATGAATTTTCAATGTTTTTTCTTTAAATCTCCTAACCAGCTCGGAGGGTACTTCCATATACGTTTGTGATTTCTCATCAGAAGACCTTAAGGATAACATATACTGCATGGCCAAATAAAATAAAGGTAGAGAAAACACTGAAGGAAATAACTTCGTAGGTTATTTTACGTGGGTGGTGTATGTTCCAATGTTCTTACCCCTAGAAATTCATCCGCCCCCATGATCCTGGACAGCAAGAGATCCGTGGAGGTATCCGGTCCCCCGGATGGTAGCATGCTGTCGCCGAGTTGACCCGCCCGCCATTCCATTTCCGCTACCGCGTTATCCGCTTGAGGACTCGAGTCATCGTCCGATGAATCGCTGGAATCGATACTCTCTCCGGCCAGTTGGCTGACGGTGTTGGTCTCGAAGCGCTGTACGAGTGACGCCACGCTGCCCTGGCCGTGGTACCCCTCCCCCGTGTCCCCGCCCCCCTCGTGGACCTGGGGGTAAATTCTGGCCACAGGGGGCGCTGCTCTAGGCGGGGGCGCCACCGTCTCCTGCCTGTAGTACGAGTCATAGGACGAGGACTCGTAGCTCGAGTTCGCACTAGCCCCACTTCCCATGGTGCTTTGCGCGCCACTACACTTCTAGTTCATTGATGACCTGACTGTTCCATCGGCTAGAAGAAAGGCAAAGAACAATACAATACATCCGACCAAAACAAAACAAAAAAATCCATTGCATTTGACTGATTCATTTATAGTCATTAACTGAATCGTGAAATAAACGTTCGCCAATATTCTTTTGTTCATTGATAGCTTACTGTTTTCTCAGCTGGAACAAAAACAAGACAATCCATTACACTTGACCAAATCATTGTAAATAATAAACTGAATATTGACAAAAACCTTCGCCATCATCCTAATAGTTCATCGTACTGTTCTCTCAACTGAAACACGTGATCACATTGCGAAGTATGTTGTTTCAGTTTATTTTTTTTATTTTGACAAGCAATTATAACAGCATGTCGATTTTCCATCCAAGCTTAACATGTGCAAATTGGGACTCCGCCTTTCTGATGGGTCAGTCATGAACTAGTCATGTTAGAATGTAGTGTTTACAATGGCATTATTGTAATCATAAGCTGATCTAGTCTGCAATACTTGGGAACTACTAGTAGTCCAGGGGTGTCTAATTGTCGTATTGTCACACCAGCTTTCGAAAGAGGCCTAAACGCGCGACAAGACAAACCTGTAATCACTGTTTAAACTAGGAACTATTCGTGAAACATAACCAAATGCGTTTTTTTTATTGTTTGACTTGTATTTTAAATAGATTGAGTTTAGAAAACGCACAAACTCATTCATTGGTACAGCCTACTGATGGATCTATTTCTATATTATTGCTACAAATATAAGTAACACCTGTTGACAATATGTGTATTCATCTTTATTGACCACAACATAGTGTCGTGAAATTATTATATACCGACAGTATTTCATAACTTGTAATTAAATACATATTGGCTAAAACTGGCCAGGTAAATTACACAAGTTATCATACCTTTGAAATGCTATTAATAGCATCTAAGTTAACGTTTTATTAGTTTTTATCCTTTTAAACTTTAGATTTGATGTTATTTCCGTATATTTTTCTCGCCTATTTTATTTCTGCCTTCACTCTTTACGACTTTTCAAGGTTGCTGTCAACTATATCATTGTGAATTTACAGTTAATAAACATGCATACATACATTATTCAAAAATTCCTGTTACGAATTCAATGAATGTACCTGTCAATTTCCATTCTAATGATTATAAGATAGTCAAGCGGGGTAAGTTGAGGCTTGATCAGCTTGCACGAAATGCCGTTTTCCATGATTAGATAGCTATGTCGGTCCCTGCCCCACATAAGTTTAGGGTTAGTGTTAGGAATCAGGTCCAGGTTTAGGGTTAGGGTTACCCCTAACGCTAACCCTGTACCTAATTCCTAACCCTAGCCCTAATCCTAAACCTAGGTAGGGTATTCCAAGATCACAAGTTTCCATGGCGTCGATTTCTGAGGTCTGCAAATATTAAGAGTCTACCGTTCTCAAGGGTATTGCTAGGAGGAACATCAATTCCTAAGAGGATCCTCATAGGAGAAAACTGATCGCTGTTAAAGCTTATTGATTTCTGGCGCTGGATCCTTTCTTCCCCTAAAGGGGGCAGTTAGTGAGCTATTGTGTAGGATCATCGTCAGAGACGAGTTCCGGAAGGAAGTGATATTGCGATGCCCTGTGAGACGTGGAAGTAATGATAGGGCTGAGACACAACCCTACAGGGAAACAAACGCTTCGTGGAATCGTTTCACTAATCACTTAAGGTGGCTTGTGAGGTTAGTTTGCCGGGGTGGTATTACCATATCAGCTTTGTGGCAATACTGGAGACCTGTATCAATCAATAGGTGGTATCAATAAATGGAGTTTACGCGTTTTCTAAGTACAATCTTTGGTTTTAAAATGCAAGTGAAAAAGTCATTTGGCAATGCTTCCCAGAACTTCCTTTGTCAAACAGTGATTAAAGAGTTTGTCTTGTCGCACATATTGAGGACGCTGCCGTATGCAGGTACAACAATGCTACAGTTGGACACCCCTGTAAAGAATCATTTTGAGATTGACATGTGTCAGAACCTACACTCTCTCTTTCGCTCACAATCACACCAAATGTGATTTTCCAAAACCACCACATATGATAATAGTAGGATTACAGACATACACTAGAGAATCTGAGACAGACTGCATACATGCCGAAAAGGTTTTAGACTTTATTGATTCTCTACATCAAAACTAACCAAGCATGAGAGCAACACGGAGGGAAAAGTTTTTCATTTTAACCCAGTGCTGCTCCCATCTCTAAGATATTCAATACGACCTTGAACCTTTGAATTATGAGATAATTAAGCAGACTTGTCATTCTTAAGGTATTCGTCATCAGAAGACTTTCAGGCAATACATTCCCCTATATGGGTTGGATGGTATTCGACTGTAGTTGACTGTGTTACCCTAATGCATTAAAGATCATTATTATTATTAGTAGTAGTAGTAGTAGTAGTAGTAGTAGTAGTAGTAGTAGTAGTAGTAGTAGTAGTAGTACTACTACTACTACTACTACTACTACTACTACTACTACTACTAATGATAATAATAATACTGTAGTAGTAGTGAAAACCTTCATAATTTGAACGCTTCATGAATGAAGTGTTTCCTATTTATATGCTGAGCTCGGTCTATATATAGAACAGTATTGATATTCCGCAGCTTGGGCTTAGGGCAGGACGAGGAGAGAAGAGGATAGTGACCTAGTACGAAACACCTTGTAAAATATGACACACATGCCATTATTTGTGAAACATACATGCTCGAGCAAATTTACTCATGCCCATCACGCCGACAGCCCTAGAGACGGCGTCGGTTTCTATAAACAATTGAGACGGCTGACTAGCGACGGCATTCCCCTTGGCCGCCGCCATCTTGGCTGGCTGCCGGAAGCCGCGGGGGTGAATGTCTGTACAGTCACTGCAGTGTGAGGTGTTCAGTTGTTCATGTGTTGTATACGTTCTCAATACCTATGATATAGAACACCTCTACCAGCTTCTGCTTTCTAGTCCTGGAATACATTTTATGTCAATGTATAGGGAAACTAAACGTATCCGTCTTTCACCATGATAGTTACAGTGCTGTCAATTACTGAAGTGGCTGATGTATATACATACATGTATATGTGTGGGATGATGTCACTTCATAGATGCACAACGAGTGACGTACATAGCTGAAACCACACTAGGTAAAAACCATACACTGAAAACTACATTTTATCAGAAAGCAAAAAACGTCTCACACAAATACTGCAAAACAAAATCACAATACGGTTAATATACTTTGTTGAGTACCCCTGCCACAGTGAATTGATGGTGGTATAGCCCATAATAACGCATGTGATGACTGACAGTTTGAGGTGGTATGTAGGCTGGTGTCAGTCTAGGTTGAAATTTCAACTCACCATTTTCCAGGGATCGGTGTTGTCAGAACAGCTGCAATTTTAAGCAGTAGAGCCCAGGTAGGACGTCGAGAGCAGAGGTATTCAGTCCGAGGTATCCAGGCCAGGTAGCGGGACCATTGCTGCAGACGTCTACCTGTGCTCAGGTAGTGGAACGAATATTATAGAGGGCGCCTCCGTCGGAATCTGACGAGCACCATCTGTGGCACAAGATGATGAGGATGATGATGATAATGATGCTCTAACGACACTCTCAGGTTGTGATATTAAAACGCTTATCTGTGATAATTTTCATACAACTCGCTACTGTATATTTGGTATCGGATTATTAACCTCGTATTGGTATGGCCTAGTTTAGCTCACTATAAATCAATATCTGTCTGCTGGAGTGGCATGCTCATTCAGAAGCCTCACAGGCCACTACCTGGAGAGACCGAAAACAAGAAACAAACGGATTAGGCCTAAATTCAACAGGGAGACCAGAAACATCACACGTACGGCTTACTTGTAGCATTATTAATACAACTTAGTATCGTCTGCATGCAGGCATAGGTCCTCTTCAGAGCTGAAGTCAATAGTGACATCTGGGATCAGATGCCACGTAATCCGTAACACTCATATTTCTGCATGGTCTGGACCTTCTAACCCTGGTTTTAGAACATCTGTGACAGGACGGATATGGTGCTGAGTATCGCCTGCATGCTGCTGACTCATAGGGGCCTGATAAGCAGATGTCAATCATATAACAATTCCAATACATAGTTTTCGAACGACTTGTTTCGTTATGACTTCGTGCAAGAGAGCAAGCTTATGCTTATAAATATATTAAAACAAAGTGTGTGCTAGTAGATGTAAAAGATAAATTAAATATAAATGATAAATATATATATATATATACATGTATATATATATATATATATATATATATATATATATATATATATATATATATATATATATATATATATAAACATACATACATACATACATACATACACCCACATATTAATATATATATATATATATATATATATATATATATATATATATATATATATATATATATATATATATATATATATATATATATATATATATATATATATATATATATATATGTATATACATATATATATATATATATATATATATATATATATATATATATATATATATATATATATATATATATATATATATATATATATATATATATAAATACATGCAGTCATACATATATTACATTGAAGTGTAAATGTATGGGTCTTATACATGATACATCACAACTCCTATATATATATATATATATACATATATATATATATATATATATATATATATATATATATATATATATATATATATATATATATATATATATATGTATATATATATATATATATTCTTAGATTCCAATGTACGCAAGTTTGTATTTCCCTTTCGGTGTACTATCAATATTTATTACACAATTATCTTAATCTTGAACACAGGTGCTAAAGTTGGTACTTTTCTCAGTTCTATATTCCTTTTCTTAATCAGAAATATATTGTAAGTCATGTTTCTATTTTAGTCAAAGCGAAATAGTTACTACTCTGTGTATTAAAAGCAATATGGATAGGCGTTAAACAGTATGACAGTATAATTTGTTATGAATGTCACTTTTCAGACAACTGGCGCCTCTTGTTGAGATCAATGTAGTGCATAGTTTTAAATACCGACGAGTTAATTGCTATGTGCAAATTATACAAATGTTACTTAGATTAATCCCGTGAAAAACTGTTATCTCCTGTACAACTGCTTCCAAAATAGAGCTCTGTAGAATGTAGCATGGTCTATCATACACTTTATATGGTCCTTGATAAATTTGAGCAATGCGTGGATTTAATTTGGTTTACTTTTGATATATATATGCAGTTGAAACCTAAAGAAATGTACTAGATTACTTGACCAAATATAATTGCTCAAAAAAGACCTTTTAGATCCCAATGTCGGCAAGTTTGTATTTCCCTTTTGCGTTTAATACCAATATTCAATGAAATATCATCTTCATGCTAAACACTAGATGCTGAAGCTGGCACTTTTCCCATTTTCAATTTTATTTCCTTGATCAGAAATACATTGTTAATCATGTTTCTAACTCGGTCCAGGCAAAACAGTTACCGGGTACTACTCTCAGCATGAATAGGGCGCTATAAATGTGAAACGTGAAAAACTGTTATGAACAGCTTCCAAGATAAGAGCGCTGTAAAATGATCTATTGTCTACCATTCACATCCTATGGTCCTCAATAAATTACGGCAATGTGCATATTTAATGTGGTTTATTTTTGATATATATATGCAGTTGAAACCGTAGAAAAAGGTACTAGATTACTTGGTCAAATATAGTTGCTCAATATAGACATTTTAGATCCTAATGTCGGCAGGTTTGTATTTCCCTTTCGTGCACAATATCAAAATTCGTTTCAAGATCATTTTTATCTTGAAACTAGATAGCCTTTGTGTGATGATGTGCCTTTAATAAGCATCCATTCATTTATTCATCTTGAACACTGTACTTCTTAAACTGGCACTTTTCTAATTTTCCTTTTCCTTTTCCTTTTCTTAATCAGAAATGCATTGTAAATCATGTTTCTATTTAAGTCCAGGGAAACAGTTACTACTCTGTGCATGAAAAGGTAGTATGTATAGGCGTTATACAACATGGTATTGTAAGTATTTGCGTATGACACTTTTCAGACAACTGGCGCCTCTTCCAGAGGAGCGTCTATTCGGATAAACAAAGAGGGTAGTTTTCAATACAGGTGATAATTGCTACGTGCAAATTATTAAAATGCCTCTTTAAGTATGTCATGAAAACTGTTAAATGGAGAAATCAGCTGATCGCATATTTCCTGCCACACCACTTGTATGCTTACCTAGCCCCCACATGTTCTTATTGTACAAGACACTATTCATTCAGTACATGCTATTTTAGAATGCCCTTTCCTACAGTACAGATATTTGATTTCTGTACCAGTCGACCGGACGTCTTACAGGGCCTGTGTGGTGGAATGGGGGGATGGTGTTGTTCGGTATGGTGGTATGATAAGGCAAATATTGCATCCATGTGGGGTGGACTGTGGCAATCCTCTCTCGGGGAATTAATTACTATTGCCCATATGTCACATTTGTATAATAGAGAGGTAAGACAAATATTAACATGATTTAAAGAGTTAGAACATTTAAGGTAGCTAATGAATGAAGAGAAATCAGGTAATTAACGACAGCGATCTCAGCAATTCCATATTTGTCCTGCTGAGGATTCTGTCCTTATATGGACGTACCATATTTACCATATTTGGAATAATGGGAGGGGTCAAGCTTTTGTTTTCACTGCACGATTGATTGATACAACTGTTATGACTTGCTGGACCCAGTATTTAAACATAAGTTGAGAGAGAATCCTTCTAAGTCCCTTTACTGAATGCTTGGTGGACAGATGGAGGGTCTATCTTTCGATTAAATGTTAAATTTCTGGATAGTGTCCGGTAGGTCCATTAACTGTATGTACACATTTACGGTAAAGGCAAGGGATGGGAGTTGGGTAGCCTAACTCTTAGGCTTTAGAGTCAACTTTATAGTCGGACTAGCGTGTTTACGGTACCTAACTGTAAGCAAAGTCCAACATGAAATAATAAGACAGGGGTCAATGGAAAGGGGAACAGAATTTTCCTGGTGTGTTAACTTTGAAATCCTGACCGCTAATGACGAATGTACGTCATAACAAACGTGCATCTCCTAATACAACAATCAAAACATCACGCAGTTGCGAACAAACAGGTATGGTTGTTATGGCAATGCGTGGAGGTGAGGGAACCTGGTGGCTCCCCCTAGATCCGTTTGGCTGGACAGATCAAGCGGTTTCATACTTAGGTAGTAATCATCAGAGCATTACAGGATATGGCCACAGTACCAACCGTCCTGGCCACCACGGTACCGTGGTGGCCCGGACGGTTGGGGGTGTGGCCACACTGTGATACAGCAATGCTTCCTGTCATCCGCACTCCCTAGAGAACGCTACCCACCTGGCCGGCACTGGCGTGCAGGTCCTTATCTATATGGGTCAAATGCAGCCAGCGAGTAGCAGTGTAGGATGGAGTGTTGACGCTAGATGTGACAGCCATACAGATTTCCACTTGCAGCAGAAAATTGAGTATAAAAGCGGTTTTCATGGAAATGGCTACAAGAAAGTTGTATATCTAGTTTAGGAAGTATACGATACTCTGGCGTGCAGCTTAATATAGGAGTTTTAGCATGCTCTTGAGGGTTGAAAGTTGTAACAAGTGACTTTAAAAAGTTCTCTGTGACCATATCCTGTCATGGGAGGGGGCGAAAAAACAAGGGAGTGACACTAGTAAACTATTGGGAATAGTCCGAAAGAGTGAATATAGGTGGCTACCCTGTGGTCACAGGTGAATAAAAATATGTAAATATTGAGGTTTTGGTCCGAAATAGAATATGAATGGGGTCAACACTAGATTGTATGCCAGTGTGTGTGTTGATTAGGTGTTTGGAATATAACAGATAGACGCGCGTTTAGGAAAATAAAGACATTTTGCACAGTGTGCATGTCCTGAGCTGGTACATATTGGTAGACATGAAAGTAAACAAATTGGTAACAGGGGCAAATGTCTATCCAAATGTCCAGGTAACAAGGGCTCTACCGTATTTAGTCAAATACATTAAGTCCCATCGGTGTCGTGGATCGGAGCCTATGTATCCATAGGCGTTCGAATTCTAATCTAATCTCTAAGGATTCCTTGGAATCGGGGTTGAGTTTACCAAATTGTAGGACGTGTAATTTTACATTTCCTAACCCATTGTGGTCCTCCTGATTAAAGTGTCGGCCGACACTGTGGGTGGAGTTGTGTTGTGTGATGTACCGGAAGTGTTCACACATCCGTTCACCAAGTGTGCGTTTTGTGTGCCCTATGTACTGTTTAAAGCACACCTGGCACGTAATGCAGTAAATAATATTATTGGTCTTGCAACTACAACTTCTGATAGTGTTGTATTTGCGACCAGTGATAGGGCTCCGGATTGAGCCACTTTTGTCAAGTTTGATACAATACCTGCAGTTGTTTCTGCTGCAAGTAGCTCTTTTGTAGTTTCTCTCTGGATGATGCATGACTTGCACATCCAGGGGATTTTTTACTAATGCTCTAACTATGAGATCTCTAATGTTTTTAGGGCGTCTAAAGCCCTGTGTAACTTTCCAATTGATTACTTCCCGGGTACTGGACGATTTGTCCAGTATATCCCAGTTGCGTTTGACAATGTTTCCTAGAATCCTACCTCCTGGATGGTACGTAGTGATGAGGAAAACTTCATCAAGGATGTCCTCAGGATCCTGAGTGTTGTCCTTGGGATTAAGAAGAATTTTGCGGTCTAAGTGGTAGGCTTTACTGAAAGCCTCTTGGAGAATGGCGGGAGGGTAGTCAGCCCTTAAGAAATGTTTGGACATTTCTCTCGCATGAAAAGTGAAATCTTCTATGTCACTGCATATTCTACGGACCCGTAGAAATTGGCTATAGGGAATTCCAGATTTGCAATTCCTTGGGTGACATGATTTAAAACTGAGATAATTATGTGCATCTGTAGGTTTGGTATAAAGTGAAGTCGAGATCTGACAGGTCACTTGGTTAAGTGAGACTGTGACGTCTAGAAAGTGGACCTGAGTCTCTGAGAGATCGGTCTCAAATTTAATGGATGGAACACAGTTGTTAAGATGTGTTTCGAATTCCATGAAGGTTTGCCTACCATGTTGCCAGATGACAAAAATGTCGTCTATATATCTCACCCATAGTAAGGGCTGGATAGGGTAAGTATATACATAGGTGGATTCGAACCATCCCATGTATGTGTTGGCGAAGGATGGGGCTACTTTAGTCCCCATCGCTGTGCCACCAACCTGGAGAAAATGGCGACCTGCGAAGTCGAAATTGTTCATTTTCAAAACTTTTTCTAAGAGTACCATCAAGTTATCTGTTGAGGGTTTTTGGAGAGTTGGTCTAAATCTATTAAGGGTTTCTTTTGCTGCTGCAATGCCCTGGTCATTAGGGATGTTTGTATAGAGGCTGGCTACATCCATTGTAACCAGAAAACAGTCATTGGGGAGGTTTCCCAAATTATTGAGTTTCGATAGAAAATCAGTGGTGTCTCTAACATAAGAAGGTAAAGCCTTAACTGTGGGTTGGAGAAAGAAATCCACTAGTTGTGAAATTCTCTCAGTGGGACAACTGTTACCTGATACTATAGGTCTACCAGGAGGGTTGTCGCGTCTTTTATGTATTTTCGGTAACATGTAGAAGAGAGAGGTTCTCTCTTTATTTATGTAGAGGAAATCATGACATTTGTCATCGATCTCACTATCATCTCGTAATTTATCAATAAAATTATTGATGTCTTCAGTGTGTGTGTGAGTCAGGTCTGACTCTGTCTCAACATAAAAATTCTGGTCTGACAACTGTCTAAGGCCTTCATTAATATAGTCTGTGGTGTTCATGACAACTACCGCTCCCCCCTTATCTGCTGGTTTAATAACAATATGTCTATTGGAACTCAAAGATCTGATTGCCAATTGTTCGCCTCTGGTTAGATTATGATATTTGTTTTTGGGTACCTGATGAGTGAGTAAGTCTACTTCATTCTCCGGATCCGGACAGTGCATTTAAAGACCCTAAATTCAAGGAACCCTCTAGGTGGAAACCTCCACCTATTGTAAATTTAGAAATTTTCTGCCGTCAGAATGAAGTAGACTTACTCACTCATCAGGTACCCAAAAACAAATATCATAATCTAACCAGAGGCGAACAATTGGCAATCAGATCTTTGAGTTCCAATAGACATATTGTTATTAAACCAGCAGATAAGGGGGGAGCGGTAGTTGTCATGAACACCACAGACTATATTAATGAAGGCCTTAGACAGTTGTCAGACCAGAATTTTTATGTTGAGACAGAGTCAGACCTGACTCACACACACACTGAAGACATCAATAATTTTTATTGATAAATTACGAGATGATAGTGAGATCGATGACAAATGTCATGATTTCCTCTACATAAATAAAGAGAGAACCTCTCTCTTCTACATGTTACCGAAAATACATAAAAGACGCGACAACCCTCCTGGTAGACCTATAGTATCAGGTAACAGTTGTCCCACTGAGAGAATTTCACAACTAGTGGATTTCTTTCTCCAACCCACAGTTAAGGCTTTACCTTCTTATGTTAGAGACACCACTGATTTTCTATCGAAACTCAATAATTTGGGAAACCTCCCCAATGACTGTTTTCTGGTTACAATGGATGTAGCCAGCCTCTATACAAACATCCCTAATGACCAGGGCATTGCAGCAGCAAAAGAAACCCTTAATAGATTTAGACCAACTCTCCAAAAACCCTCAACAGATAACTTGATGGTACTCTTAGAAAAAGTTTTGAAAATGAACAATTTCGACTTCGCAGGTCGCCATTTTCTCCAGGTTGGTGGCACAGCGATGGGGACTAAAGTAGCCCCATCCTTCGCCAACACATACATGGGATGGTTCGAATCCACCTATGTATATACTTACCCTATCCAGCCCTTACTATGGGTGAGATATATAGACGACATTTTTGTCATCTGGCAACATGGTAGGCAAACCTTCATGGAATTCGAAACACATCTTAACAACTGTGTTCCATCCATTAAATTTGAGACCGATCTCTCAGAGACTCAGGTCCACTTTCTAGACGTCACAGTCTCACTTAACCAAGTGACCTGTCAGATCTCGACTTCACTTTATACCAAACCTACAGATGCACATAATTATCTCAGTTTTAAATCATGTCACCCAAGGAATTGCAAATCTGGAATTCCCTATAGCCAATTTCTACGGGTCCGTAGAATATGCAGTGACATAGAAGATTTCACTTTTCATGCGAGAGAAATGTCCAAACATTTCTTAAAGGCTGACTACCCTCCCGCCATTCTCCAAGAGGCTTTCAGTAAAGCCTACCACTTAGACCGCAAAATTCTTCTTAATCCCAAGGACAACACTCAGGATCCTGAGGACATCCTTGATGAAGTTTTCCTCATCACTACCTACCATCCAGGAGGTAGGATTCTAGGAAACATTGTCAAACGCAACTGGGATATACTGGACAAATCGTCCAGTACCCGGGAAGTAATCAATTGGAAAGTTACACAGGGCTTTAGACGCCCTAAAAACATTAGAGATCTCATAGTTAGAGCATTAGTAAAAAATCCCCTGGATGTGCAAGTCATGCATCATCCAGAGAGAAACTACAAAAGAGCTACTTGCAGCAGAAACAACTGCAGGTATTGTATCAAACTTGACAAAAGTGGCTCAATCCGGAGCCCTATCACTGGTCGCAAATACAACACTATCAGAAGTTGTAGTTGCAAGACCAATAATATTATTTACTGCATTACGTGCCAGGTGTGCTTTAAACAGTACATAGGGCACACAAAACGCACACTTGGTGAACGGATGTGTGAACACTTCCGGTACATCACACAACACAACTCCACCCACAGTGTCGGCCGACACTTTAATCAGGAGGACCACAATGGGTTAGGAAATGTAAAATTACACGTCCTACAATTTGGTAAACTCAACCCCGATTCCAAGGAATCCTTAGAGATTAGATTAGAATTCGAACGCCTATGGATACATAGGCTCCGATCCACGACACCGATGGGACTTAATGTATTTGACTAAATACGGTAGAGCCCTTGTTACCTGGACATTTGGATAGACATTTGCCCCTGTTACCAATTTAATTCACAAAGTCCAACATGAAGCTGCTGTAAATAGAGCTTAGTTTCATGATTAATGTTATTGTTTTTTGTTTATTTATTTGTTTTAGGTGATACCACTTTATTTTTTCCAATGATTTGTGTGTATTTATAATTTCATAACTACGATTATGGTCAATGAACATTACATTACATTACATTAACTTTTCTTGATACGTTGTTTTTAATAGGCTCTAGCACATGAAATGACTCTATATTCACAAAAAAGTGTCCCGAGTGGCCTAAGTTCTTATAATACTAGTACCCAGATTCTTCCCACCTGCGTGTGTTCTTTTTGTAAAGCGCCAATAATGCTGTCATTCCGACTTACTGGGGCATAGTAGCAATTGCGATTTGCACCATGCACATAAAGTATATAATTAATGCCTATTGACATCATGCACAGACAAAATGTATGATTACTAAATGTCAACGTGTACAAACAAAACACCATATCTTAATATTAGGTTATTTTAATGTGAAAGTATTATTGAAGGAAAAGATGGGCAACGTTATAAAGTCATTTTACAACAATTAACGTAGGCTTTTTCTTGAAAGACCTTAAACGTTCTATCATTCCTCTTCCCTCTCCTCCAAAATATGTGACATTGTATGTTTCCTTCAAATGAGTATAGGCCTTTCAAAGTGGTTTTAAAGTGATCTAGAAAAGATGTTATACTAACAGTTAGATTAGAAAGTTAAAGCCATGCACATAAATGTTACCAGAGAATGATATATTGTTCAACCAATTCGAGTGTGTAACCCACAGGTGCTTACGGTGGCCAAAAGCAGCCAGACAATTTTGATGAACTCTTGCAAGCAAAATCAAAGATAAAGAAATATTTGAAAGATAAATATAAATCAGAACGCCGCCACTAACTCCTCTTCAAATATTTTATCTGATAATTCTGAAATCAGTTATTTTCAAAAATATAATAGATCCAGACGACAATTTCTATGAAGGATCTCCTTAGCATTAATGAGCTAACTTTTCGCTGCATGAAGCCAGGCTTCGTTAGCGCAAGCCGCGACGGGTCTCATGTGGTGTATTTGGGCTCACTGATGTAACGCACTCACTCACTCTAGCTGCCTTTCTTTTGTCTTCTTACTGGTATTTATCAGCTCAGTCCAACACCACCCCGTCGTCGACGCCACCAATGAAGGATATTTTTCGAGATGAAAAGCGATGTAGATCCATAATTCGGTTACCGGTATGTGTCACCGTTTAACTCACAGCACTTATACAGAAGCGGCGCCGAGAGAAAAAGACGTCTCCAATGCTATTAGGGTGGTCCTAACCTTCTCCCGTTGATAGTTGCTACAGACCAGTAAATCACATTTACAGCTTGATGCAGACGGAATTCTATCAGTTTCGTAGAGGATTATTAAGTTATGCTGACCGTCAGCACTTTTTATATCTTGTCATTTAGGGTTTTATATCTCTGTTAATGTTCTTGTTTTTCGTTTAACAATCAATAATTCGAAATATTAGAAAATAAAAAGTACAATTTAACTAATTTACAATGGAGTTCACTTCAACATGCACTATGGAAGTCGTATATAAGACATGCCATGTCATCTATTATTCAAATGTCGTCACATTTGTCTCATTTTGTTACGGTCGACCGCACTTTTCATAAAAATCGATTTTTCTTATAAATGTGCAAGAATGCATTGCATGAATTTGATATTGTTATTAACCTTTTCCTCCTAAACATTTAACTTTGCTCTTAAATCAACCAAACATATGTTTCAGTGTATATTTACTTTTTTCTATATAATAATCGCTATTAATCTTGAACATAGACTTGAAAAGTCTGACTCTCTTACTGCTGTTCCATTTAAGAGTGGGGGGAGGAACGGAAGGTTATTTGAAGGGGGGGGGGGGGAGGGGCCGAATTCTGAATTACTCTATCCCATTATATTACATATGATTTCTGGCAGGAGGGGGGGGGTGTCGAATTTTTAATTATCTTCCGTTCCCACTTCCGTTCACCACACTTTTAAATGTAACGGCCCTTACCCAATACAGACGCCAATCTGCTTGCTCTAGGATTATTAGCTTGTGAAGGGTAATATTGTAGGGTGCTGCCATCTATACGTACGTCGAAGTAGAAACTACTGAGCTACGTGTTCGTATAACAGTTGGATGTCTTCTACCGACTACAGACCTTGAATATTGCGCGATGTAGGACCAAGCTGACACTTCATGCGCACATATCTGTGTTGCACACAAATCACTGGAACAAATAACCCGTCTCAGCAAACAAAATCATCATGGTCTGCATTTACGCGTAATACACCCAAACGCATATTGCTCAGGCTCGGCTATCTCGAATTCTGGCCTACCTTGACCAATTTATTTTATCAACTCACCTTACATTTAAACCAATAACATGAATAAGTTAAACTTGTCCCCAAATTTTGCCGAGCCATCCGTGTCCGCTCTGTGCAAAATTGCGAAATGCATATCACAATGAAATTGAGAAGCAACTTACTAGAAGTAAAGATAACTCAAACAAATGCATGTGTGTAGTTTCAAAATGTATTTCATATTCTATTACATTATTTACATTAGCAAAACATATATACATTTATCACATACCTTCATCATGAGTGATAACCATTTTAAGAGTATGACGAATGCAGATCAGTGATAACCATTTTAAGAGTATGACGAATGCAGATCAGTGATAACCATTTTAAGAGTATGACGAATGCAGATCAGTGATAACCATTTTAAGAGTATGACGAATGCAGATCAGTGATAACTATTTTAAGAGTATGACGAATGCAGATCAGTGATTACCATTTTAAGAGTATGACGAATGCAGATCAGTGATAACCATTTCAAGAGTATGACGAATGCAGATCAGTGATAACCATTTTAAGAGTATGACGAATGCAGATCAGTGATAACCATTTTAAGAGTATGACGAATGCATATCAGTGATAACCATTTTAAGAGTATGACGAATGCAGATCAGTGATAACCATTTTAAGAGTATGACGAATGCAGATCAGTGATTACCATTTTAAGAGTATGACGAATGCAGATCAGTGATAACCATTTTAAGAGTATGACGAATGCAGATCAGTGATAACCATTTTAAGAGTATGACGAATGCAGATCAGTGATAACCATTTTAAGAGTATGACGAATGCAGATCAGTGATAACCATTTTAAGAGTATGACGAATGCAGATCAGTGATAACCATTTTTAAGAGTATGACGAATGCAGATCAGTGATAACCATTTTAAGAGTATGACGAATGCAGATCAGTGATTACCATTTTAAGAGTATGACGAATGCAGATCAGTGATAACCATTTTTAAGAGTATGACGAATGCAGATCAGTGATAACCATTTTAAAGAGTATGACGAATGCAGAATATTATCAACATATTGACCCTTTAAATCAAAGCCAATACGTCCGTTGCTATATTAAGATACTTTCAAGGTGGCTCATAGGGTTAACTTGGGAATATATGACCATTTTATCTTTGTGTAAATCAGTCTATATATCCTTTCTCTCATAATCAGACAAACAGTGACTGTCTAGGCCATTACAAAGCAGAATAAGAGACAAAACATCATAGAACTTAAGTAATAGACTTGCACATATGAAGGGGAGGTTTTTGACTCTTTTTTCTGAAATGAAATTCGCCAAAATATGGCTTCTTCAAACAAGCATCTTGGGTTTAAATGTTTACAAATCAAATCCTCGAAATTTGGCACATACATAGCGTAGACTATTTTTAGAGGGATTTTGAATAGTTTTCCTATCTCGCATTTCCCCAATCATTACAGGGTTTTTGAATATACTCCATTTCTTGTATTTAACCCTTACTTCTCCAGTATACTTTAATGTATGCTAGTTATGTTCTTTTCGTTTTGATACTTTCCAGACCACTAGATTGGAGAACATGTATATATAAACTTAATATTATGATAAATAGTTAGATGTTCAATCCAAACTTAGGCATTTTTCACTGCAACAGTTTTCAGGAGGGTACTCATTCGATGATCAATATATATCTCATTATAAGTACTTTCACTGGTACGTTATACATAAAGTTCAGAGCCTTACATTTAATCACACACATTAATCCACGCCTCATTCTCAACAGTCTCCTGATATGCTGGGCTGGAACATTCTGAAGAGAGAGTCTCAGTACTGGACACCCCCTCACTACCCTGAACCACCCCGGGGGACGGGCCACGTGGTGTGGTACCCGTCTCCGCACCCTGGTCCAGGGTGGCAGATGACGTAGAAGAAGGCAGACGGTCTAGAGGCAAAAACGACTGATTTATTGAAGCTGCCATTGAGTAGTTCATGTACATCCCGGTAGGTGGCGTGTTCTCTTTACCTTTGGCAGTCTGTGTTGTAGGAAAGACGAACGCCCTGTTGGCTAACGGGGAGACTAGTTTAGGCGAGGTGATCAGGGAAAGGGTGTCGTACCCCATAAACGGGTGCAGGTAGTAGGAACCACTGTGTGGGTTGACAACGGCTTGGTATGCATAAGGGGTACCATATGGGTAAAACCCTCCTGGAGCTGCGGCTATCACTTTAGTTGTTTTTGCCGCCGTTGTTGTTCTATTCGCAGAACTCCCCAAACCGTAGAGTTTATCGAAGGATGGATAGTTAGTAGTTCCTCCCTCCTCCGATATACTACTTTCCGATTCCTCAGAGCGAGTGGGAGAACTTTCCTGGTCGAGAAAGGGACGGAAAAGCTTGGTGTTTGGACGACCTTGACATTGCAGCTGTCCTGTGTGAGGTGGCGATGATGAGGATGATAAGGATGAGGATTCAGCAGCTGGTCGCCTGGCAACCGTGGCGCCCTCTGTCGGCACTCGGTGTTTGGCTTCTCGAGAACGAGGCTTTTGCACACCCTTTTTACAACGCCTCAACCTAGATCTCCGGTTTTGGAACCATACCTTAAATCAAAATAAAGAAAGAAAAATTGAATTCCACCATAAATCAAAATAAAAAAAGAAAAATTGAATTCCAATTTTGCCTATGGTTGTTGGACAAAGATTCCTTAGAATGAATTTAGGTATTATAGATATCCGAGGTTTCCAAAAATATATATCTCATTTAGACATGGAAAAACATGAAAAACAACACATTTTGATAAAAGTCCTCATCTTGCATATCCTATCCATATTGTGATGAGCCCTTTACTTGGAAAGGCTGGGAAAGCTTTCTTCTTTGCCAGCAGGATATCTTGGAATCATTTGAGCACCAAATAATGTTAGTATGTAAATTCTAAATGTGTTCAGAAGCGTGGGATTTTGGACAAGTTTGGATGCAATCACATTGCGTCTAGCGATCGAATGCATTTTTAAAGCAAGTATCAAATGCTAATAGACATACTTCGTGTTCACATTCAAAAAGGCCAAACACAAAAATTCAAATATTTTCCCCAAACTCTAATACTTCCAAATTACATGTATGCGTTACTTTCAAAGTTGCCGGACCGCACATGCACTCTATATGCAAACGGATTAAAATCAGCATAACATTAGTAGGCTCGTCAAACACAAAAGAGAATGTTCGTCCGAGAATATTCAGGCGGTAAAATAAATCCTATTGCTCTTACATGACGTCTTGGCAGTAAAATGAATTATCTAATGCATACAGATATGTTTCGCTTTCTCATATCTCATACACTTTGGCAGATGTTTATGTGCACTTGGTGTTTTATGATACAGCTGGAAACTTTCAATACGCATATCTCCGATAAGTATACCGTATGGGTTATTTCAAATATCGCAGGCGATGTGCTTCTACCAGTAATCTTTTGTCTGGGCAGGCTCCTAAAAGGTGATCTCTCTCTCTCTCTCTCTCTCTCTCTCTCTCTCTCTCTCTCTCTCTCTATATATATATATATATATATATATATATATATATTTTATATATATATATATATACATACATATATATATATATATATATATATATATATATATATATATATATATATATATATATATATATATATATATATATATATATATATATATATATATATATATATATATATATATATATATATATATATATATATATACCTCCCTAGTCCTGTTTTATAATGAAGCTTTTATTAGAAAGATAGCCCTAAATTGGTGAAGTATGAAACATTTAAAAATAATTTTGAAATAAGTTCGAATTTGTTATAATGTACAGGAATGTGTGGATGAAGCTCTGATTAACAGAAATGATTCTACAAAAATACACTGTTAAAAAGATACCATCAAATAATCTTTTGGGCGCTTCTGGCTAGTAGTGCTAACTTACCTGTATTCTTGCCTCGCTTATCTCCAGCTCACTGGCCAGTTCCTCCCTGCAGACGATATCCGGGTACTGGTTGACAGTGAACTCCTCCTCCAGCCGCGAGAGGGCGTGGTCGCTGAAGTGGGTGCGGTCTCGGCGGCGGCGGTTTTTGGGCGGTCCCGCAGCGAGCTCGGCATCAAGAGCGCTCCGAGCGACATCTGCCGAGCGACCTGAAAGACGCAAAAAGTAGGCTCATTTAGAATAAAGTTTACAGACTGAAGTGCTAAACAAACTGTCTGGAGTGGCAACGCGGTCAAACACGTATATTTTTCGTTTAAGCAGAGAGATTTATTTATACAGAGTTTCTGGTTTAAGTGTTAGGATTCTACCTTCATTGACAACGTCATCAGACATAACAATGATAAGCATAGCCGGAATAACCAAAATGTAAAAAGAACGAAAACTCTGATACATGATACAACTGAGGACAGAGAATTGATGTCAATACGATTGGAGATATTGGGAAATGTGGACAATGAGTGAAAATGTTTTATATACGTATAATGGGTCATCACCACTAGCAATCTACACCGTTCTTACACACATTCTTGCAAGTGCACTTAATGTTACAGTTAAGTGTTTAACGTTAAGGAGTTCCTGTTTATGATTGCTTTTTATAGACACGCCAAGAAAGAAAGGGCAGCATCTTCCTAATCACACTAATAAATAACGACACATAGTTTCATAAGTTATTTTCTGTTAATACTGTGGTTCTGTGCAGATATTTTATGAGATTTTCCCTTTTTTCCCTTTTTAACTTGTTCTCTTTCAAACAATATCAAACTACAAGAAACATTTTATCTAAATTTAGAATAATATGTTTAAGCAATTTTGACATTCAAGGCTAAATTGTGAGTCTAACCCCAAATATTTGGCAACTTTCAAAAGTGGCAATCTGTAGTGTAAGGGTGGACCTTTTGAGTCGCAGCAGGCGATCAGTGTCTGCAACACTTAAGACCGTCGGACATTAAGGCAGAACCATTATAGAAACGTAAAACCATTTACGAGAAACATCAACTGAAGAGTTGCTGTCGTTCATGGAGGCATTAGGATAACAAATGATACAAGGGCCATGCTTGCAGAGATAAATCTCCTATTTCTCTCTCGAATAGTTTATGCCAAATGTTTAGTGCTTTAATCAGTCACACGTTATATCTCTCATTGGGGTAGATTTATGAGTATGGAGAAGTCGAATATTTCAAAAACTCTGCTCTATAAGACATTGCTTCTGATGAAGTGTCTATTTATTACAAGTCATCCGCACCTGCCAGGCAGTTCCTCTCGTAAGTAACTAAGAGTTGTCATACTTGTGATCGTAACAACCACCGAAACTCTGCTTAATGATGACGTCAGTACATTTAGGCTAATTCACGTACACAAACAGCCATCCACTATTAACCCTCTCTAATATATCTAGAAATAAGACGTAATAAATATCCCTTTATTAGTATTTGCCTCATCATGGAAAAACCTTGATACTAGCATCCAACTTTTCTTTTGGTTTTCGACAATGTCGATAGCATTTATCTTTATCATTATCTATTTTTATCCTGGATGAATCAATTTGTTTAAAGTTTCTGGTGATAACTCATGCTCATTCATAAATTTCACCTGTAATCAATTTATAACGGTGATTAATGTTTTAATCGGTAATTGCACAATCGTGTTGGTAAAAGACAATGGGGTTTGAACTGAACGTGAATTAGTTCATACCTAGTGGAAAGATCCTTATGGTAAAAGACTGGGGTTTAAACTGCACGTGAATCAGTTCACACCTAATCACTTCTTTTTCGTTCATAATATTTTCAAATAATCGTAGCTGTACATGTATTTCTCGCTGGAGATATTGTGACACCTGTATAGGATATGCCCCTCTATATTGTCACAAATATCCCTATCCATATATTAGAAAACGCAACAAATAAAGAAATGCAATATAGAGTATTATCCAAATAAAGAAATGCACTAAAAGGTATTGATACAAGTAAAGGAATAGAATAACTCACCTTCTTGTAATTGTAAGAGGTCGGACAGGGCTATTTGTCGATGTCCTAAGGATGGAGGCATTTCTTTCGTAAGATTGTAGTACAGCAATTCCGCCATCGTAAGATTCTCTGTTTTACAATCAACCGATAAGATTTATTTTAAATAGATAGTGAAGCACAGCGGATGTTTATAGATTTGCTAGTAAAGTAACACACCTTAGTGAACAGTAGTCAGGTCGGTGATGATCTGATGATGGTCCGGAGCTTCCTGTATTTATACAGGTATAATTTCCACGGTGACAGCCTTATCAAAGACATACCTGGATTGCATTTTACACACAGACAAGGGTGTGGTTTCACACACAATGAAGAAGTCATTACTGTAATCATGATGGGATCCATTGTTTTATGCGTAACATGGTAATCAACTTTGATTGGCAGATTAAGGGGTGGTATATGATTGTAATTGACAATACGATCAAGGCGGAAAACTGATATCCCCATATCAGCATATTCTCGTGTTGTGGTAATCTTTTTTTAAGCTAAGCTTGGCCATTATATTATTTGGATAGCACTTTTCTCCTGATTATAGAAAACAAAATAAATCATTGGAAATTTTGATAAGGTCGCCTTTATATCATATCAGCTAAAAGCTTATTTCTATTTGCACATCTGGTTAATTGCGAAACAGAGGCAGTTATCGGTATGTCAAATCGGGAAATAAAAATGAAAAACGGATAAGGTATCATTAATTTCCTTTTTCTGGTTATATGATATATTGCAAATTGTATGTAGTGAATGTCGACCGGATAATATTTGTGATTATTTTACGATTGTATTTGGTCCACTATAAGCATTTGCGGCTGCCCACACTTTTAACACGTGTACTTTGTATACTATGAAAGAGATAATCGGGATTGGACGAAATTTTATCAACATTAAATCCTTTCAATGACTTCTATTTCTTGGGAAGGAAGTACTATTTTGCACTAGTAGACCAGAGTAGTAAACCTCATCATTGGATTGAATGTACGTTTTCGTGAATATATTATAACGGATTATTCGTGTAGCCTAGGTAAGGGATGATTAGGTCGAAAAGTAAGAAGTATACTCTAAAAGTACAACGTTTTGTAATAAGACCACACAATGTGATGGTACAATTTCGCTAAATTGAGTTAATGTTAAAACGTGTAGGTCCAATGACGGCGTGTTTGTATATTTCAGTGTAAAAGTTTGTCGCCAAAGTGCAAGTCTAGATAAAAAAAAACGACTTTGATATAGTTTTTGACATTTCGCGTGGGAAGCGGTTGTTAAACTGCTAATGCTTTTTCGTATAATAGAATAAAGCTGGAAAAAACCTCTTTTTTCCTATTATCGTGAGTTATTTTCATTACCCGGCAACGACTATTTTCCATAAGCATCAACATGACAACGACGCCATGGAGATCTGAAGTTAATTGACAAAACAATAACAGCCAATATTAGAGCCACTGCATTACTAATGACCCGCCTTCTTGTAGAGAATTCAAGGTTGTCATTATATTTCAACCCATTATGACCCTAAACTCGACTGTAATATGATACTAATGGTATTTCTCTTAAACAAATTAATGGAAAAGCAATGGAATATTGCAGATAAACACATGTATCGTCAGTATCTACTGACAAGATTCAATTGCAATCTGAATTAGAGCCTTGACGTAAACGATGCCCACCTGCGAGCGCCACCTGAAACGGATCGTCACCCTTTGATGGGAATAGGTGTTATTTTCATTACGAATATACACGAAGCCCAGTATAAACCAGGTGGCTGGCCAAGCGTAATCAACATTATCACTTACTATGCGAGACATGGAAGATAGTTAAGGGTTGTGTATGATTATAATTGACAACACGATCAAGGTAAACACTCAGGACGAGCAAGGACCTATACATACATACATACATGCATGCATGCATGCATGCATGCATGCATGCATACATACATACATACATACATACATACATACATACATACATACATACATTCATACATACATACATACATACATACATACATACATACAATGTGCTGTATGTCTGTATGTCTGTATGTCTGTATACCTGCATGTATGTATGTATGTATGTATGTATGTATGTATGTATGTATGTATGTATGTATGTATGTATGTATGTATGTATGTATGTACGTACGTACGTACGTACGTATGTTTGTATGTGAGTATTATGTATGTGTGTGCGTGGCTCTATGCTGAGAACGAAACATCTCAGCTCTACATAAACATTGCCAAACAAAACATGAATTCGGAATTTCATTTGTTATCCCATATGTTAGTAGTGACTAGCAAGCTGTACATGGAAGAGGGAACTGGAATACCTGTCGAAATGCATCGCCTAACCCCAAGTCACTAGCAACATTCTAACCGTTGCCATCAATGGACAACTTTATTGCAAATGAAACATGATTCTCTCATAGGTGTATTTATTTTGGGAAAAAAACCTCTGGTCTTCCCTATAGCGCATATGGTCATTGGTCTCTCGCTACATATCCATTCTTTTATTCATCTTAACAGGAGGTTACACCCTTTTCTGCAGCGTCTTTATGGCGGCGATTTGTTTCATCTTTTCATGGGGAACCCCATATAGGGTGTGGCAAAGGAAATCTAGGTATTCAATCTGTATAAGATCGATATTGTTTGTACAACAAAATGACCTTTATAAATGCATAAATTTACACCATTAAAATACTACTAATAAGAATCATGTATCCACCACCTTCGTCAAACTTAATGGATTTCAATTTGGATAACGTCTTTTTGAGTGAACTCGGAATCACATTTAAACTATACTGCAACATGATACAAATGTTATTTTATTTTTCAAGGAAATGACATTTGGATGATCTAGATAACTAGTAGGATACACGCATCAGGTGTCTCGACGGACAAATTGCTTTAGGTACCATTGCTAATTACAATATAAGGGCATACACGATGCCTATCTGTAAACTCCAATTGATACTCGATTCGCACTCCTCTTTTGATAACTAGGCTTAGGAAGGACAAGATAGGATATTTTGTTTCTTGTCCCTCTTTCATGCATAAAATAGATACTCACAAGAAAATCTCTTCACATACACAATATAATACACGTCTGTGAGACCTATAAAAACCAAACAGGCTATTGATATAAACAACTTTCATAATTTCTTCTGCCTGACAGTAGTCGATACTTCTTGTTTCCAAATAACTGCTTTTTATAGAATTAAAGGGTTGCAAAAGGTTAAAAGGCAAAGCTAGACAGTTTCATACACTGTCGCCTTTCCTCGCTGTATGATTTAAAGGCAGGTTATTTTCACACAAAACGCATTATGAAAGAACTTAGGTTAGGGTTGTCATGATTGTGTATTCACATCTGTAATGAATCTAATCATCCATTCTCCAGAAATTGAGAGATTCAAGACAGGCACCTTCAGCAACTTTTTAGCATCAATTAAATTAATAAAACCTGGACGCTGATTTTTTGAGTAACTTCCTAGAAGACATGCGCCCTATAACGTCTGCATTGTTTCAACGTCTAGTGACGTCACACTGAGATGGGATTCGGGGAGATTAGGTGTGTCGAGGGCTTTACAATGGCCCCATGGTAATCGGTCAGGGCCAACCAATCCATCTTCTCTTCTTCTACGGTACAACATAGGCACTAAAATACCTTTAAGAACTACACGTGAAGAGAAGAGAATATCCTCCCGGTTCCGGGTTTCTATCTCGTCGCTCATATATGACCTGTATTGTTCCTTCATTCCTTATGGTCCTGAGGAATACCCTCATACATGTAGCTTCCTGTTCCTAATCTCAACAAGGCAACCCTAAACCAAAAGAGAGAAACACGCCTGTGTGATCTTGTCATAAATTCCAAAACAAAATGCTTTGCTCCAGAATTGAAACCCGGTCTAATCTGCCTATAAACAGCAACTTATTTCGGCTCAAACCAAAAACAGTCTCCTCTCAGTATATAATAGCTTGCCGATTTTCTTTCGGCATAATGGGTAAAATTTCACCCATACTTTCCACCACTGTGGACATGCAATATGATGTAGTAAGCCACGTGGTCCATTAACATCCATAAATCTTAAATGCCGGTGGTTACACAGGTGCAACTCTTTGATGCTTCCCAAATTGCCATTATCTTATTGCTTCGGCTATCATCTATTGTTTAGATTACTAATTTACATCAAAATGATGCCATGTATATAATCAACCCCTTAATTGTCAAATTTCTAGTTCTGCAGGATGTAGGGATACCACAAGGCCCCGATATTAAGTTCTATAATGGAGTATATTTTTTCAGAGATACTACTACTTTTACTTCTACTAAAACCACTACTTCTTCTTCTACTACTACTACTACTACTACTGCTGCTGCAGCTACTTCTACTACTACTGCTACTACTACTACTACTACTACTGCTGCTGCTGCCGCTACTTCTACTACTACTTCTACTACTACTGCTGCTGCTTCTACTACTGCTGCTCATTCTACTACTGCTGCTCCTCCTCCTACCACTACCACTACTACTGCCATTGCTGCTTCTGCTACTACTACTACTACTTCTACTACTACTACTACTACTACTACTACTACTACTACTACTACTACTACTACTACTACTACTACTACTACGCCGCTGCTGCTGCAGTTGCTGCTGATAATGTTGTTGTTGTATTTTATTGACTCGTTTGACAAAAACAAAAATGTACAACGACTATCAATCATATCAGCAAGAACAAATAGGAAATAAACAGCAAATAACTAAATTAAACCTAAATAAATTACACCTGCAAGCAGTGGGCCAGGTATAAAGAACGCAGAAATAGAAAACAAGAACTTGACAAGGTGAGCAGCCATAAACTTAAAGAAATTGGGCTTTGCTCACCCAGTCTTTTAAGGAAAAATTAAGATACTAACTTTGAAAGTATAAAAATGAACAAAAAGAACTGGAATACGGGTGGTCCAGGCCAAGCAGTCGGTTATCCGGTTTGTGCTAACTCAAAACATAGTAGGTATCCTAGCCAATACCTTCCCTCTGGTTTATGCAGTCCCTATACATTCTACAAATGTGTAAGCCTGCTATAACCCAGATGCGAACCATGTCTTTAGATTCTACCCCTTCTGCGCCTTTTCCTATCAGCCATAAGAATACCTGGTCTGGTGCTTGCGTACATAATTCTGAGAATCCTGTAACTTCTCTCTCAAGTTCATGGAACATATACAAACGCTTAATTTCATTACTAGGACATTGCATGACTACGTGCTTAAGGGTCTCACGCATTCCAAGATCACAATTCGTACAAGCGGTTTTAAGGTGGCTCCCTTCATTCAAACGGTAATCATCATCTTTTAATAAACTGGTATGACAAACAAGTCTAGCCATAGTCTCGCACATTCCTTGTAAATGATGCATGTTATCCGCTACAAACCACCAGTTGAGATAGAATGGGTTGCCGATGGTATCCAGCAGAAGGTTATTGCGATCATGTACAATAGACGTGCTCTTCCAATATAGGTCATCCAGCTTCCACGCTGCCTGCCACACTTCATCTGACCATTTCTTTTTTGATAAGACTGGTGTGAAACCATAGACCATGTCCAAAATAGTACGCAATAACCCAAACCTTACACTAACGTTTAGCATGTCGAATACAGGACTCTGGTTATTGTTGATTCCATTGTTATCTACATTGTTGATATACCTATTAACTCTTTCATTAAAAATCATCCTGACTCGATTTTCATTATTCATGACAATCATAGAGAGCACAAAAAGTAATTTTTTTACTTGAATATGTCTCAATCCTGATCCAGCCAAGCCCGTAATAGCTTGTACACTTAGGGGAACGCTTGGGGAAGCGCTGCACTCTCCTTCCAGAATATCTCTGGAAGCTTTGTAAGAGCTCAACCTCCCTATCATTGATACACCAAATTTCGCTACCAAAGGTCAAAGTGGGGACTACTACTGTCCAGAAGATCAGATTACATGTTTTCATTGAAAGACCGTTTTTTCTAATCCCTAACCCTGAGGTGGCGTTTAGCGTTCTCCTCCCCTTCCCTATCTTTTCCTCTACCCTACTGTTATCACCTGCTAGGATACAAACTTTAACCCCTACATGGTCATATTCTAATTTCTCATCCACTTTATCCTTTCCTAGTTTGAAACTTCTGAACTGTTTAGCTTCGATGTGCTCTTGTTTGGAGTCCCCATATACCAAAACAGCCGATTTCTTGGCATTAAATTTGAACCTCCATTTACATCCAAATTCGTATATTATGTCTAAAACATAATCAGTTCTACAACTTAGTTTTTGCTGATGCTTTGATAAGGGCGTGCTTACTTTCTGATGTGATTAGTCTCTTTTAGCACCACAAGTGAAGAAGATTGTCACAGAAACATATATAATGGGAGGATTTGGCATTCCGCCAACTGATATCTCTTATTTCAAATTTTACCAGTGTAACAGTACATGTCACACTGGTAATATAAGAGAGAGAATGCCACTAATGTTAAGGTAGCTTATGAAGTTGTACATATTTCGACCCAGTTTTCCCTCTTGTTTATTCAGTTATCCACCTTATTGCATATTGCCTGACATGTCTTCTGATGAGGAATCATGCATAGTTTTAGTACCCTCCCACCAGGATGTAAGATAAGAGTGATAAAAAGCAGAAAAACATGCATATAGTCTTTTCAAACAAAGCTCCACAATTATGGAGCGAAGATGATCAAATTTTACAAATATCGAGGAAAGATTATTATGGAAGTAGGTATATATTGTTATATGTTTTTTTTTTCGAATTTTTCTCATTCGATTTTTATGACCACTTCGTTCTGAATATTTGTGTATTTTACATTGTCAAGCCAAATCAGATTTAGAATACAAAATATTATACTTGGCCATCCATGATAGTTTTAGATATAAATAAGCTAAACGTCTTGCACATCAGTTGAAATTTGATACCCAAAATGTATATTCGAAGCGACCATATTTTGGTAAAATTCATTGTATCAAATTAGAGCCAAAAACCTTTCCCACTTATGTGCCAGTGTATGTCAGGTTCAGTGATATTTTCGGTCTCTTACTTTGATCCGTGCTGACCTAAATGTTCATAGCTTATCTAATTTTGAGGAACAGCGCGTAAGTTAGGAGATATCTAAAATATAAATAAAAAATACCCCTACCTTCACAAATCAACCCCCACACACCACCTTAATCAGTTGCTTAGCAGTACCTCTTAAGGGAGCATAGATGATTGGTGCGGCGTCTTAATAGCATTCCCATTTACACACATCAGTGTGTCAAAATCCCCTGGGTGTGATGATCATCAAGTGTGAGAACAATAAGGTATCCACTGGGAAACTGTGACCCACGACATCAGGAGAGGTTGATGCCTTGATAGATTTTTGATGTCTCCACACACACTGACACATCTTATTTTATATATCTATATGTATTCATCCTGTATCTTTTATCAGGATTTGATAATTGACTTTGTTTAAACTAAACAATAACATGCTAAGATGACATATACTACGAACAGCAGAGTAGATTTGATATTCTAAGTTCGTTTGCTGAGCGCGAAATGGTTAGATCTCTTTATCAGGGAAAGAAAACATATTTATAGACTAAGGTGGTATACGGGGTTAAGTTGTGAATATAGAGACATGTTGAGGTTTTTACATGTATAATTGCAACAGGTATGCGCTAATTGAATAGCACATAGCTGTTGCTCATAAAGAAAATAATCCCTTTGAAATATGTGATGGATGGAGAGAAAGGGTTCTTCGGGCTGAGCTGGGTAGGATAAGCGTTCACAGGTCCTTTATTCTACACAACAGTAGTAGCGATGATACATAGGGATACGATTACAATGAGAATGTTATATTTATACTACCATGTATTGTATTGTATTGATTAGCAACCGCTAGCCCGAAGAATACCCACGAACACCCACAGAGTTTGCCGAGTGACCTACCGGTGAAACTAGTTCAACAAGGCAGACGACAAGTATTCATCCAAAATCTCTTTGTAATTTTTCCCCTTTTGTGTTTTGCATTTTGTTCGGTATAATACAACAAATATGATATCCCTGTGGGGTGTTCACCACGAATAACATCCCCTCGAGAGGATTCTTGCCCCCGGGCTACGCCAACGAGCAACATTCCTCTCTCGGGGAAGTTATTCCTGGAGTACACCCCACAGGGATGTCATATTTGTATATTATTATACTTCACGTGAGTATTCTTGATTCTGGTTGGTCAAGGGCCAGGGATTAATCGTCATGTTTTCCTTACTCCTTAGGGACAGGCTGTTTTCTTTAACAGCTTATGGGCTAATCAATTAGCCCATAGCAACAGCTATGGGCTAATTGATTAGCTACCGCTAGCCTGAAGAATACCCACAGAGTTTGCCGAGTGACCTAATGGTGAAACTAGTTCAACAAAGCAGACGAAGAGTATTATCCAAAATCTCTGATGTTTGTTATTTTCCCCCTTTTGTGTTTTGTATTTTGTTCGGTACAATAAAACAAATATGACATCCCTGTGGGGTACGCCCTCGTGCGATAATCCTCTCTCGGGGAAGTTATTCCTGGTGGAACACACAGGGATGTCTAATTTTATAATAGTGCAGACATACAGTTTATATTACATGCTCTTCTTTATTTCATGACACAAAAACTATCCATCTATGTAATGTAATTTAATGTGATAAACAGTTATTGTCTGCCTTGTTCGTGGCTAGTGCAGATTATCACCCCGAGAAGGAATCCTTTCCCGAGGACAACGCACGAGGGAAATTATTCCTTCGAGGCAACGCCCTAGGGAAATAATTCCTTCGAGGGTTGATAATTTGCATTATCCACCAACAAGACAGGCAATAGCTGTTTTGCTATACCGAACATTTAATAACAAGCGGCAAAATCATTAGAATAGACCAGAGCTGATTTCAATATTAAATGAAGGGTAATAACAATGTGTATACATGTGTGATAATAGGGTAAATCATTGACTGGCTGTAAAACAAAGTGTATAAAAGTGTGATAATAGGCTAAATTATTGACTGGCTATTATATACCTGCTTACAAGTGCTATCATCACCCTCTTTCTGAGTTATCAAATGACTCTTTATATAGGGTGAGGTATAACAATGTACTTTATTGACTATAACCGGAGGATTCAAAAGGGATCCGCCGTGGCCTAATGGTTTAACGATGCCAGGCTCCCAAGTGTGAGCTCGCCGGTTCGAGTCTCCGCGAGTCCCTACAAAAGCGTGTTGGCCTGGTCGCTATATAAACGTGCAGTATTGTGGAGGACTGTCTATGGTCCTTCTGCAACTGAAAGACCCCTTTGAAATATTCGTGAAGAGAAGGGAATATCTTCCCGGTTCCGGGTTTCTATCTCGTCGCGTTATGACCTAAGCTGTTGATTGAAAGTGTCTTACAATCCCAATCATTCCCTCATTCCTGAGGAGGAAACAAGAGCACTTTACACACGAACAAAGAGCAAAATAAAAGCACAGAATATGAATACCAACAATAGATAAGAACACGTACTGATTGCAGGATAATGACTTTACAAGTATGTTGCTTTTATTAGTTGAGCAGCATGGATATTGAGAACATGTTTGCGGCTAATCACACACGTATGTGGGCCGCAAAAAAGATGTGTCCTTTCTGTATAAACTGGTCCAACCTCATAAAGAAAATAATCCCTTTGAAATATGTGATGGATGGAGAGAAAGGGTTCTTCGGGCTGAGCTGGGTAGGATAAGCGTTCACAGGTCCTTTATTCTACACAACAGTAGCAGCGATGATACATAGGGATACGATTACAATGAGAATGTTATATTTATACTACCATGTATTGTATATGATCTCACGTCCCCTTGCTGACATGCAGAAAAAAAGAATAAAAAAAACTTTTATATATAGGGGGCGCATGGTGTTACATTAAATCAGAACTTGAAAGCTTTCACATAACAGTATATTCTTAAAGCCTGGATACAAAGGCTGACACTGCTATGTAAGATCCATATATTATGCATGACCACACATGATTCATAATTCCTGGCCGTGTTATCTTTGGCATTGCCACTGATGGCTAGCTGTCTCTCACCACTCTCCAGGTTCGAATCCCACCCAGGGCACGTGAGAAAGTTGCCAGTGACTTGGGGTTGGGCGGTGGTTTTTGCCGGGTACTCTGGTTTCCGCCACTTGTTTTTACTGGCTAGTCACAACCTGGCTTCAATATGGCAGAAAATTGACGAAAAACACGAAATTCCGAAATACTTGAGACACTTGACATACCTCTAAAACAGGAAACATGTAATGAAGAACTGCTTCACTTGACCTATTGATCATGAGGGAGCTGTTTCTTATGCTCAGCTGGGCTGGTTTAACAAAAACCAGGTCTTTAATCTGTAAGTATGATATAGCTCTTAAGAATGTGTCAGTTTATGGAGCATTCTTTTCAAGAAAAGAATTCCACATTTACACAATCCTCAAATTTCATCAATAAGATAATTTGACACCCTCTGTCAGCTGGACACATGTTACATGTACACTCGGCTAGGAAATACGAAAATCAGGTAAACGATATAATAAAAGATCACTAAAATAGGCATGTCGATCAGGTTATGGGGATTGGGATGTTTTATGCTTTTAGACATTACCTACTATCAAACTATCTAACTAGCTAACTAACTATTCGCAATCTTTGCATCGTATCTATAAGCTAACTTGCCACAAATGTTGGACTCCTCTTAATGGTTTCCCAGCTACTCAAATAAATGTACAAGTTCCACTTCAGTAACCCCATCAAAACCATCAACGGCTAATATTAATCTGGAAAAATGCTCCTGTCTCGCACATGGACACAGAATCGAACTTTCCCTTTTTGTGTTTAAGATGTGACGCAGTAATTAAAGTAGTGATTCGTCTATTACTCCACTTATGATAACCTCAGATTATAGTTAAAATAAAGTTAATTATCTATTGCAGAATATACACATTTCATACAACCACATATATAAAGATAGAATTCTTGCCAACCATATTTGTCTTATACTCAGTAATTCGTACCAAATCCTGAATACAATACGATGCAAATTTTATATAACAATAAGGCTAATTGATACACGCCTGAGTATTATATGACTATGACGGCTTCACTACATAATGACCAGGCTCACGTTGCACCTTCTTGCATGCTCCACACATAATTATTGGCTTGATAGGATGAGCTTCACATTGACTGAAAGGTCAATGATTGGAGGCATGTGCGTATTATTGAGGATGACTTACATTATAGAAATGGCACTACTTAAACGTATGTGAAAGTACGCTGTCAAATTCAATATTCTACGCTTGTATTTGCAATGGGTTAGGAATACTATAAATGACACTTTCGAGCGTTCAGTGAATGTACTAATTCTTTAACAAAAGAGAAAAAATAACGCTCGCTTGTTAACAGTAAAAATACACGAATGGTAATGTATATAAGAATGGAACTTGAAGTAGCATATGGACTATTTGTTCAACCAATCAGAAGATGGTGCACCTTTCTCATAAGTTAACTCGGCGACACTTCCGTTTTGAAGTGATTTCAAGGGTAAATCACAATTAAACGTTCTATACAATCTCGAAAATTGATAATGCCTTGAATTGATATGCACGAGTGACCAAATAAGAGTGCAGAATCTAGACAAGAATCAGTGCAGTGCCTGTAGAAAAACAAGGACAGCCGAGTGGTCAGGGACATTGTGAAATGGACAGCCCGCTGGTCTAAGGCATTGCCACTGACTGCTAACAGTCTCCCACCACTGTCTGGGTTCGAATCTCACCGGGGCATGTGAGAAAGTTGCCAGTGATTGAGGTCAGGTGGTGGTCTTGCCGGGTACTCCAGTTTCCTCCACCAGTTACAACTGGCTAGTCACGACTTAGCTACAATTATATATAATGGCAGAAAAAAGTGACGAAAAACGGAATTCTAAATTCCCAACTCGCTGGCTTCCACTACTGCAAAATATGTTGGGTTCGAATTCAGTGGCGTGACTTGGTCGATTCTCTTTGTTCTCAGACTCAATAATCCACCATTAACATGTGTGTTTTACGATCTAGTAGCCTAAATATAACATATATTGACGATTAACTTCATTTCCAAGTCCGAATACGTTGTCAGTGTTCAAACACTTACATGGTAGTGTATTCGTAACGTTTTTGTCCCAAAACCATGTGACAAGCAGTGGAATTTTCTTACTCCGAAAACTAGAACAAAAATAGGTCGCCGATTTGAAGTCGTGTCTGTCCAGAAGTTGGCAGAACCTACGTGCGAACACTGAGCAAATAAGATGAGGCTACTAAAGGTGTGGAAAGACAATGGTAGAACATCGAACCCTGCTGATCCTATTAAAATGGAACTAAATCATGCTAAAAAACTGTTCGCCAAGAGAGTTAGATCTCTAAGCAAAGAGTACGAACAGAAAGAGATCGCAGAAATCTCTATGTCCGCCGAAATAGATAGAAACAGATTCTGGAAACACCTTAAAAGACTCAGAGGCGGGAAAGACAGTAAAATCTTTTCTATTAGAGATGTTAATCAGAAAGTGGTGCACGAACCGAAAGAGGTTTTGGAGGTGTGGAGACAACACTTTGATAAACTTAGCACGCCTAAAGTATCACCTGAGTTTAATGAGGCTAAATATCAAACGGTCACTGGTAAAGTGGAAGAATGGTTTCAATTAAAAGATCAGGGGCCCTTCCTTGATACTCCCTTTAGCCTCAAAGAAATAAGGGACAGTGTATCAAAATTGCATAAAAATAAAGCCCCAGGTCATGACTCCATCACAGCAGAGCACGTTAAGTACGCTGGCGAGAGTATCATCATATTCCTACATAAAGCAATTAACTTATGTGTGAGAGTAGAGTACATCCCACGGTGCTTTAGGGAAGGGGTGCAAGTACCCATTTACAAAGGAAAAAATACTTGCACCCTGGACCCAGACAATTACCGTGGGATTACCCTGCTGTCTACGTTTAGTAAAATCTTTGAGGTCTTACTATGGGGTCGACTGGAACCATGGTGTAATGAAAACAGAGCCGTGTCAGAAACCCAAGGCGCCTGCAGAAAGGGGAGCTCGTGTATTCATACTGCCCTCACGCTCCAAGAAACAATTGCGAAGGAGCGTGAGTGGAATAAGAAAGTCTTGGTGGCGTATGTAGACGTGACCAAGGCTTTTGACTCGGTATGGATAGACGGGCTCTTCTATCAGATGCACGAGATGGGTATAACAGGAGTAGTGTGGAGGCTTCTGTATAAAACGTACCTAGATTTTAAGTCCTGTGTAAAAATAGGAGGAGAGAAGTCACAATGGTTCAAAATGTCCCTCGGGATCCATCAAGGAGGGTTTCTCTCCTTGAATAAGTACACTTTCTTCATAAATTCCCTACTAGTAAACCTGCAGAACTCAGGGCTGTGTAGTACCATTTACAGAATTAAGAGCTCTCCAGGGGGTTATGCAGACGACGTTGCAGCCTGTACCACTTCTGCCTTGAAAATGGACTCTATTCTTAGAACAATCTATAAACATGGGTGCGACTGGAGGTACACCTTTAACGCGAAAAAGAGTGCCGTTCTAGTCTTTAACGAAAGTGGACGGGAAAGAGCCCTAGGCCAAGAGCATCGTAACTTTAATCTAGGGGGGAAGAAAGTAAAAGAAAAGCTATACTACGATCACGTAGGTATAAAGGCATGCGTAGATGGTGACACCCATACAAGGACACAAGAGAAAGCAATAAAAGCACGCAAGGTATTTAATATGATCACAGGTGTGGGTATTAAAAAAGGAGGCATTAGTATTGCTACTTGTAATATCATATTCTGGTGTGTGATTGTACCAATTCTCACCTACGGGTGCGAGATATGGGTGTTAAAAGAAAAAGATGTTCAAATACTCGATGAATTTCAGAGGTATACAGGGCGTAGGATTCAGAGACTCCCTCTCAGATGCCCTAATGCGACAAGCTTTATTACACTTGGGTGGTTGAGACTAAGCTTATACATAAAAGCAAAGAAACTGATATTCATTCGCACGATAACAGTCATAAAGTATGAGAGCCCCCTTAAAGAAATACTGGTATGTGTACTGGGAAGCCTAGACGGAGTCTCAAAAGTAGATAACCCTTTCGACAGTCCTCTTTTGGATAGCTATAACACTAGCATTGACATGGGACTAGGACCACAACTGGTCTCTATGGTTACTGGTACAAAAATCTTCTCTAAGGAGCAATGGAAGAAGCTAGTGTGGGAAAGGGTGTGGCATGTGCAAACTGCCGAATGCAAATACCATACCCTATCCTTGAAATCTCTTGATCTAATCAAACATGAGGAGAGTCTGCCAAAATACTCCACCTGGTGGCAGATAGCCGATGTAAAGCATAACTTGATTAGACAATGTGAACATGTGATAAAGTTAATATGCCATGCAAGTAGACTGAAGAGCGACGACTACAGGTTAAAAGACGCTAATAGAACACAAAGAATGTGTGAGATGTGTGATGAGTATGCCATAGAGGATGCGGAACACGTACTCATGAGGTGCCCAGCTCTGGAGGTGCACAGAATCCCGATCCTGAGTAAAATACATACACTATGTGACAATTTAAGTTATAGGGGAACCTTCGAAGTCCTCCTAGGTGCCACACTTGAAGGCTATGATTTTGAATCAATGTTGGATGTGAGGGTAGAGATATGCATGTACATAAACAGAGTATACATGATAACCATTAAGAGCAGAAATGTTAACTGAGTACGAAATATCCCAATATGACCTGAAGGTTTGGTTCCACTCAGATGATATATTCTGCCCTAACAATGTGACCCTAATTTAAGCTAGATGGGAGCCCCAAAGTTACTGTTATTTATTATTGACGTATACCCGAGAAGGAGGGGTCCATCTCCTGTACTGGAAAGTTACCAGATACCTATGCATTTGTATTTATATGATTTCTACCTCCTGTCAATTTTCTTTAAGTTAATGTGTGTAAATGAGTGTCCACCTTAAAATTAATTTTGGTTTTGCTCTGGTTTGTTTGGACTCCTATTAATAGTGAAATGTATAACAAACTATGCGCAACCAGTTCAATTAATGCAATTTCTCTCTAACATGTTACCTATGCAGGATGCCCTGGCTAACTGCTTTTTGTTCTTCATACCTAAAAAATTTAGTATACTAAGTATCCACCTTAAGAATGAGGAGAAGTTTACCTTCGCGAAGTTCATAATTTAGTTGGTACTAAGTATGCATCTTTTGCATCATGATGACACCTTTTGTGTTAAAAGAGCACAACAGTCAGTATGATATGCGTAATGCGTTATATTTATTTTAAGTTATTATACCTTGTACCTATTTGTAACTGTTTATTTTTCTGATGAACTTTTGTATAAGTATGACTTTTGTAAACTCTGATTTACAGCAAATAAACATACAATACAATACTGCTGCGAGCCTAGCACTGATTAGATGAGAGATGATACTACGGGTGATACCCAGGGACTAATTGGTGCTGGGAATTATTTAGTGTTATCCCTTGTTCCTCTAATTGCCTGGGCCATTAATTCTCCCCTGTAGTCTCGTTGAAGCTGATAGCTGGGTGAGGTGGAGATTGGGATTAATTGCCGGGTATTGTTATCAAGGGGCTAGTCCGTGCTCTACGAGCCTCCACCAGTAATCCTTGTTGCCTCTATTTTCAGCATCTCTCACCGCTAGAGAGAAATGTTGTGTTCCACGTTTGTCTGTTTAGTCATTATTTTGGTTGTTTATTTGGCTGCGTGGTTGTTTGCTTGTTTGGTGGAGCCCAGGACAAATGAACACACCAATATCAGGTTATTCACACACAGTTAGCTTGTATATCTGTAGCCTCATATAATGGGCAGTTGTTATCGCCTCGCAATGCTACGGCTGTGAGCTATGGATGTTCCAAAAGAAAGATATTGAAATGTTGCGTACTTTTCAAAGATATGCGGCAGAAGCTGTTTAGAGATTTTACCCTAAGTGCTGAACTCAACTGAGATTTTTGCATATATTTTTACCCCGCAAGGGTCACACCTTACGGTGTGCAATGGGAGTTGGCACCTCCCGGGGAACCCTAAGCTGGTGTGGCACCCTGCTCGCCTTATAAAAGAAGGGGGGTGTGTGGATCTGTCTATGGATATCCTGCATCTAAAAGATCCCTTGATCCTGCTTGGATCTGAAGGCTCTGCTCTTAATCTCTCTCTTTTTCTTCTTTCACCTAGAATAATTATGCTTTGTCACTGTTCTTCAACTATGGCAAAAGACCACTTTTTGGTCATAAATGACCTTTGTGTGTCGAAGTGCTTTTAAACACCTATTCATTCATTCATTTGCACATATTAAAGCCTACATCTGTTTCCTTGTAATCAGATAAATTGTGATGGTCTTAGGCAATCACCAAACAGTGTAAGATACTATCTTTTACAGAAGCTCCCATTGGCATGGACACACGCAGGAAATACGTTTGTGTTTGGCCACTTTCTCTATATCGAACCTCACCATGGTCACTTTTTAAACATGCATTTTGGGTATCAAATGTCGAAAGATTTGCTTGAAATTTGTCATATCATAGTTATAGCTAAGGGTATTTCGGATGCATTTTTGGAATCACAGTTTTCTCAACTTTGACTTCAAAAGTTGTGGAATCTGAAATTTGAAAAATGCAGTACATGTATTTTCCTATTTTCAACAAAATTCTTAAGGAATTGGTTGTGAAATTTGAAATGATTAAAATTAGCTAAACTGTGACATTCCCTTCCCTCCATATTGATCTTTCCTCCACATTTGTGAAATTTGAAGGACCCCGGTCCATAATTATGGGTAGGAGTTCCGTTTGAAAACACATTTAGGCATGTTTTTTAAAAAAAAATCCCCCACGAGACTTGATCCATTTTCAGAATTTACCATATCAAAAGGAATAATATCAAATTCAATCAATGATAATTAACAAATACAATTTCGTTGATGACATGAAGAATTTCATGCAGTGATAGGTCTTTTATTTGGGGTTTTATATTATACCTTCGTAATGCGTCCATATACAGACATTTAATTCCTGCACCAGTCGACCCGACGTCTGCCAGTGTCTGGTCGTACAACACACAGGAAAACATGTCAAAAAGTAAGCCAAGAAACATCTATGATCCACGTCGCTTGCGAATCAAAGCTTAGTTTAGTTGTAAGGCTATCCTTGCACCATGCCAAGAAAACTGGGTGGCAATCAGGCGTGTTGTCATGTACAATTCCATGGCTGCTCAGGCATTTAGTACAAAAATCAAATGCCGGCACTGTACATATATCTAATAAGCCTTTCGGATGGTGATTGGATTCTATAAGTTATTTTAGCACATTAGATATAATTTAAAGCATTTTCGGTTGCATTATATGTTTTGTGCCATTTCTTTTAAATGCGATAATATTGATTGAATACATTATCATTTAATCATAAAAATTGTATGCAATCAACAACTAATTAGTTTATCATTACTTTTTCATTTATATTTTTGCCGGTTTCCCTGCGGGATGGGTTTATTGGAAATGACAGCCGGATGGCAATTTACCAGCTTGTATTAACCCAGCGAGCAGTGAACATCGAGCTATTTCCGCCGCACTACGTATTATACAATACAATATTATACAATATTATACTGGGAAAAAAGGTTCATGGTATTGACCCAGACATCATGTTAGAAGTGTGGATCTGTGCTGGAAAAGCAGTATGTAATATGTACTACAAGGTCCTGAAGAGTAGGACCGGGATCGGCTAGAAACTAGCATTACTTAAAAGCATTTTTTGTCGTAAGTGCCACCCAGAAGCAAGGCCCAGTAAATGGCCTCCATATACTGGCATTTGCAAATGAGCGTAACTTTTCGCCCGCTTTTGTGTTTGCGAAAGTTCCAGTAATGTCTCTCGCTGTTCTGTAACGCGTTACATGACGCACCTCTGAGGGACCCAGTTCTTGGTTATCAACAACTGGTAGTTTCACATGAGTGTCCCTTTTAAAGAAAATAAAAAATAAACTGCGTACACCAGAGGTCTGTTCCCCTGATGCAACACCCTGACGCAACTTTTATTTTTTATTTCTTCTCCGATACAGTCTCATTTAAAAAAAAAAGAATTTTAACCCCTTTTCTCAAATCCCTTTTTTCTTCGTTTTGGTCAAGCCTTTTGGTTCTGTCCTTTATTTTTTCATACCGCATCCATGACTCTTGGAATGTGTACATATTTAGTAACCCATGTTTTGTGTTTGCCCTTTTTGTTAGTGGGCTAATATTTATGTGATCTTGTATTTAGTTTATCTCAGTGCTACCAGTAGACTAGTTCTGTACTGCTTACACATAGCACTCTTTCTTCTTTTTCCTTTATAAAGGTAACTTCTCGAGTATGAGATGGCACCTTAATAATCAAGCCTTTTGTGCTGTTTAAGTTAATATAACTATTTGTATGTGTTTTTGTTCAGATTTATATTTGATAACGTGTCAAACATTTTGTAATTTGTAATTACAGTCAATAAATATACGATACGACGATACGATTACTTTTTCATTTATATTTTTGCCGGTTTCCCTGCGGGATGGGTTTATTGGAAATGACAGCCGGATGGCAATTTACCAGCTTGTATTAACCCAGCGAGCAGTGAACATCGAGCTATTTCCGCCGCACTACGTCAGACCCCCCGCAGGCTCTCATAGATAGCCCAGGTCCAACAGGTGCACATAGCATGCAGTACATGTATTTTCCTATTTTCAACAAAATTCTTAAGAAATTGGTTGTGAAATTAAACTGTGACATTCCCTTCCCTCCATATTGATCTTTCCTCCACATTTGTGAAATTTGAAGGACCCCGGTCCATAATTATGGGTAGGAGTTCCGTTTGAAAACACATTTAGGCATGTTTTTTAATGTTTTTCCCCCACGAGACTTGATCCATTTTCAGAATTTACCATATCAAAAGGAATAAAATCAAATTCAATCAATGATAATTAACAAATACAATTTCGTTGATGACATGAAGAATTTCATGCAGTGATAGGTCTTTTAATTGGGGTTTTATATTATACCTTCGTAATGCGTCCATATACAGACACTTAATTCCTGCACATTTAGGCATGTTTTTTTTAATGTTTTTCCCCCACGAGAATTGATCCATTTTCAGAATTTACCATATCAAAAGGAATAATATCAAATTCAATCATAGATAGCCCAGGTCCAACAGGTGCACAAAGCACGCGTACCACCTGGCAGTAGAATGAGGGGAGCAGTAACCTTTTATCGTGACATTTTAAAGTAAACTTTTTAGTCATGACTAGCTAGATGTAGGTTGTATACGAAACCGAACCAGCAAGGGGCACACCTTACGGTGTGCAATAGGAGTTGGCACCTCCAGGGGAATCCTAAGCTGGTGTGGCACCCTGCTCGCCTTATAAAAGAAGGGGGATGTGTGGATATGTCTATGGATACCTCACATCTAAAATATCCTTTGGTCCTTTTTGGATCTGGAGGCTCTGCTCTTACTCTCAATCTCTTTCTTCTTTTACCTAAAATAATCACGCTTTGTGGGTTGTTCTTCAACAATTACAAAGGACCACTTTTTGTTTGTATATAATATGGCACTAAATGACCTTTGTGTGTCGATGTGCCTATAAAAACGTATTCATTCATTCTTTTGTACGAAATCGATGGACTACCACCTCACCCTATCTAAGTCACTGGCAACTTTATCACATACTCTTCAGCGGAGTTTCGAATCCGTGAAGTGATACATTCAAATGGTACCTAACGACAGACGGTGTCTTAGTCAAATATGGTCAATGAGCAGACCGAAGGGCCTGGTACCTATTTGCGCGACACTTTGACATGCCCAGTCACAATTCCTGTCGCCTCCAACTGGACTACGACTACTAGACTCTAGTATTCGATTCAACAATGTCCTATTTTGATTGGAATGTTGCCGTGAATCCACGCCCCCTCAAAATTACCTTCACAAAAAGTATCAAACACATTTTTTCTATGCCAAAACACAATTTCAAGTAGGCAATTTGATAACAAAGGGTTATGGCCCAGGTTATAGACGTTTTTGATTTGTGATGACGTCACCTGTGACACCTACCTGGGCTCATTGATATCTGACTTACATTTCATTATCAGTTGGGAATGTATACAGATAACCGCCTTTTTAAAATTTCAAATTGCAAATATGTGCAACAGGATTTTTATTCTCCATAAACATGTCAAATAATTTGGTATTTACCACAATAATAGTATATATATTTGTCTTGGATATATTTAGATTACAAAGCATTCCCCTTCTTTGTATACAATGATACAATGATATAGTGATACATTCTATAGAATATTCCTGCAACACATTTATAGTAAGTTCTTCTTAAAAGAAGAAATAATGTCTGTCAAAATAGATATAACTTGTACCAACTATTTTTTGTATGTATATCAGCACATAGTTCAGTAATAAAGGGTTTCCAGTTCTCTTCAAAAGAGTCAATATTGCTGGTTGTTATCTCTCGTTATGTCTACTTTCATCTCTTGAGATAGATAACAGAAAACTGCCTTAGTTCTATTTTTCGAATTCTTGGTTCTCTATCTATCACCTTGTCTCTCAATAAACTTACTCTTGGTTCTCTTCTACGCCATATTGGCACTCTCTCCGTCCCTGTTGGTTCTTCCTTGTATATTTTCCCAGCACCATCCCCTATCGGCATTTCTAGTCTCTATTCCGTAGATAAGACGGTGTTGTCGTATATACAATTGACCTTTTATCCACGTATGATAATCTTTTCAGACCGGCAGATCCTCTTGTGATATCTTTTAACAAGCTTAGGAAATTTAACAATTTCAAGAGAAGTCATAGGGAATATAAAGTCCATTGATTACCTAAATGTCTAGGTTGTTGCTCTTTATCTCCCCGCTGAAATGCTTTCCAAATGATGCTTTAGTGGGGTTGAATATCACACATTCAAGACTACACACTTCTCAAATGCTACAGGCATAAATGTGTGAACTAAACAGAGCATTATTGTGGTATTCATGAAATTCCTGTCTGTGGCAATGAGTTCTGCTAAAAGCAGCGTTTCACTTAATTTCGCCATGAGAACTCCCACCCCACTACGATGGTCTAGGTGTGAACGGCAGAAGAAGAATTCCGCTGTTTTTCTAGAAAACGCAAAAAAAAAGAAGAAAATCCTCTGTATTTCGGGAAACAACAGAAATTTTGTTTCTTTCGTATTCCAGCAAAACAGCGGAATTTTTGTCTGCCGTTCACACCTGCACTATCGTACCACACCATCACCCTCGACCACACTATAGCGATAGCAACGTCAATATTCGAATCACGTCTTCACCCAGTAAGCAATCAGGCTACCTTGCCACGCTCAATAATACCAATCACTACATCTGACAAACGGTCATTGGTGCGATCTTAACCCTTCCAATGCTGAGGCTTCTTTCGTCCAAAGATGATTGAAAAATCATCTAAACCCTGTCTTGTTGGTATTCGTTGGAAAGCTCTCGCTGCGTACTCTCAGATGAATACCCATATTCCAGGGTTTCAGTTCTTTTCCAAGTTTTGCATCATTTTGTATAGGCAAATTAGGCACCAGCATTATAAGGGTTAACTCATTTACACCTGCAGCATACACTAGCTCTGACAACATACAAGTATATAGAGGTATTTCACACAGAACAACATCGAGAGAAATATTTGACTTAAAGCTGTTGTTGCGGTTGTATTCAACAATAATGCCCTTTTTGGTAATTACTTTCCTTAGTTCACCATTGTTAGAGTTATGGCCAAGGTGGTCATGTAGGCATACATGCAAATTCTCTACCACAGAGCTTTAAGGTAGGGCTGCGCGATTGTATCCCTTTATTGCTAGTCTACTCAGGCTTTCAACCTATTATACTCATTGTTACAGCGAGGCACTCTACTTTCCCTATCCCTCTGGCTCATTGAACTCAGCGACACTATTTTTCATTACTCCCATCACTCACTGAGAACCTGTGAAATCTGACAAATTCGCAAGTACCTAAACAGTTCATATCCCATTTCAAAAAATAGTTGAAGAGGGAACGTCTAACAAAACGAACTTTCAACCAGTTAATGCTCGAAAATATGGAAAGATTTATGACATTCGTGTCCATATCAAACACTCGAGCACAAAAGAGTTATGTTTGAAGAATTTTCTTATGAGAGACGTCATAACCTAAGTAGTGGGTAATTCCCCAAGAGGCTCTTTAGTAGAGAGGAAATAAGCTGTATGCGAAACATTGCCAAGGCGCGTCGTTCTTTTCTCGAGCGATTGATCTTAATAATCTTCTTCCCACGAAATTGGCACCTCTCCTACTCACGAAGTAGCCTCTGGTCAAACTTACAACATGCACACGTCATAGCTAGAACCCCAAAGAGGCTGGGGGTGTATGCGGAGTACTACATGTAGGTGTTGCCAGGCGAAACCGAGCAACCCCCGAGGAATACACATGCGATCGATTTTCGGACCGGTCTACCTAGCTTTACTACAATTTCCATTAACCCTTCTAAAGCTATGGCTAATTTCGTCCAAAGAAGAAGGAAGCGAAGATTTTTGAAAAACATCTTAACCCTGCCATGTTGGTATTCATTGGATAGTTCTCCTTGAGTACTCTCAGATGAATACCATATACCCAGATGAGTACCCAGGTTTTAGTCATTTTTCAGGGTTTTTGCATTGTTTTGTATTGGTCAAATTAGCCACCAGCAGCATAAGAGTTAAGGTTGTGATGCCGGTGACGCACTCAGAATAACACATCTCCTAGTCTAGCACTCTTGATCCCTTTCTAACAATGATTAACTAATCTCTGTAGCCTTTGGTGTTTCTACTATAAGTTTTCTTTCACTTAACTGTTTGAGCTGACCAGTTTCTAATTTGCAATGTCTTTCCTCAAATGACAATTTCGTGATCAATAAAGGGTACATTTAATTTGTAAATACAATTTACGTCTGCTATAAATACTAGGCTAATGCAACCTGGTGGAGAATTTGGAGTTCCTGCAAGATAATACCTTACAGCACCAGGCATTGATGGAAATAATACCGGAGAAAGTAGGTCAACAATGGATATGCTGTATCTAACTTGTTGACCTACTTTCGTAAGTAAAATTTCTACCACGTTTTCCATGAAGTTGCCCTAGTCAAGGATCTTTAGCAAACGTGCTTGGTATTTACGAATCAAATGTACCCTTTACTGATCAAGAAAATGTCATTTGAGGTAAAACACTGTAAACTTGAAACTGTGGTCAATCCAGGTCACCTCTAGCAGCTAAGTTCAAGTAAACACATTTGAAATTTTTAGAAAAGGGACACGAGTGCTAAACTAGGAGAAGTTTTAATTTGAATAAGTCATCAGCATCACTGCCTTAATCAAATGTCAGGAAAATTTTGGCTGGCAATTCAATTTGAAATTTAGTTTTTCGTCGCCTTTTCTGTCATATTGCAGCTAAGTCGTGACTAGTCCGTTGAAACTGATGGAGGAAACAGGAGTATCTGGTGAATACCTACGCATAAGCCAAAGTCACTGGCAACTATCTCACACGTCCCTGATGGGATTCGAACCCGGACAGTGGTGTGACACAGCAAGCAGCCAACTGTGGTACAATTCGAAGGACAGTCGTTGCACCGTGCTCAGACTTCTTGGCTACTAGTATACTGAGGCAGTCCCCCAAACCACGCGGACAGTACCACTCTTGTTGTCTTATCAATTGTGAAAAAAGAACAATACCCAAGTGTCATCATTACACTTGCTGCAAAAGTAATAATGATGTTTCAAAAAACTATCCCCAATGGTGGTTGCTCGCGCCAATTTTGCTCCAATTAAAATATGTTGTTGGGAAATACGTTACAGCATCGTGGCAGTGAAATTTGCTATTTGAATGTGGGAGATTGGCCAACCGATTTCTGCAGCCAATACCATCGATGGTAATAAGATATTAAACTTTCATATATATATATATATATATATACATATATATATATATATATATATATATATATATATATATATATATATATATATATATATATATATATATATATATATATATATATATATACATATATATATATATATTTATATATATATACATGTATATATATATATATATATACATATATATATATATATATATATATATATATATATATACTAGTATATATATATATATGTATATATATATACACACACACAAACATATATATATATGTATATATACATATATACATATATATATACATATATATATATATATATATATATATATATATATATATATATATATATATATATATATATATATATATATATATATATATATAATATATATATATGCTACAGATGAAATTTTGTCGTTTACTCAGTGGATTTGTGTTTACCTATGCGGACATATGTGATATGATACGTGTAAGAATAATGACGACTTTTTTTGATACATGCTACTCGACAGAGGAGTATGATTGAAGTTTGACTCCGCTCAACATAAAACATTTTTATACTCAGCTATCAAGCATCAATAATGACGTATTAAATTTCATGATCGTAATTTAGAAAGAACTAAAATTGATCAGAGTGTTTGCTATATCTCATGATGGTGTTTGGATTTCAAACTTCGCCTATCGTTTTAATTCCACTCATCTTTTTGACATATTAAGGCTAAATCATAACATAAAAACCGCCAAGAAGCTCAAAACCCTTCGCAACCTTTTCTTGAAACTTGGATAGTTGGCAGCGACCTGGTCGTCAGTGATCCAGGCTGTGTACTATGTAGATCACTCAGCTATCTTGATAGGAAAGGAATGGTTAGCTTATTCCTGTACACTTAGCTTCAGGAGAAGCCCATCACCGCCATAAATGTACATCGTAATATATTACCCCGCCACTTTTATACCGAAAGAACATTGGACTGCTCATATGGAAAGTTCGATGCATTAGCTAAATGAGAAAATATTGGCAGCGATAACAGTATGTTATGCGGTATATGGTGTGACCTCTGTAGCAACATTAATAGTAACTACTCGCACCAGGAGAGGCTAGGCCTTCCATATTAGAGACAGATATTCTACAGACTACATTCTCCTCCATTAACAATGCTACTAACTGTTAAATGCAGTGCATAGATACCATATTCCGTCAGACCAGTGCAGGCTGTGTACAGAGAGATATGGTGTGTTTTGTTTTTGTTTTGTGTTTTGGGTCATTTTCAATATATTATAAAGTCATATTCACGTCGAGTTAGAAACCTGATGGACTCAGACAGTAAATAAATGAATCTTATTTTAGCACATATCTATTTACTTATTTCATGCCACGATTTTTTCATGCATGGAACTTTTTGTACAGTGCGGAGGGCTTGCGATGCGCTTTTGGATTATAAGAACCTAACCATGTGCGCATCGCAAGCCTTCCACTTAAAGTCTATTGTTCTCCCCTTGTATTCTTAACCACAAGTACCTCGCAATAACTACCCAGTTTTATACTTACGGCTACCAGAACCGGATAGATCTTTCCTTCACTTCACGAATAGGCCTAAGAGGTCTAGTTACGAAGGGTCCATAGTCTGAGCACTTTACAATGCTGCACATTTGTATAGCGACCAGGCCGACTCACTAATGAGACGAGTCGTGAACCCACGGCTACCGCTAGAGAGCCAAGCGCCATTACACTAGCCTTAAGGTTACGGCGGAATTTGGAATTCTGATTTTCATAACTTTTTCTAACATATTTAGGCTAAAACACGACTAGACAGTTGTAAGTGGTGTAGGACACCCGGAGTACATTGCGTTTGGAATTTCGTATTTCCAATCTAAAAACATAATCTACGATGTCTGACTAATTCGAATAAGGGATTCGCAAAAAAAGTTGCTATTAGAATATTCTTTTTTCTTTTCGGATTGCCAGATGACGAGATCAGCAAAATATAGTAAAAGATATTCAGAAATCCTAAACGCAATTGTTTTCCAGACACAACGAGACTACTCTTGTAAAACGTGATCTTGTCCTTCAGGTTGAAAAATGATTATGCATCACGTTTTACTGATTCTAACAATAGGGATTTTAATAAAAATTACGAAATAATATTCATTCCGAAAACAGGGACCAGGGGTATTTGGAGGATTAAATTTCTTACTCCATGGCCCAATTATCTTTAAGAAGATTTTAGATGCAGTGAATTCTGCAAAAAAGGGATAAGCAGCAGGAATAAATGATATTTAAAGGTTTTAAGAAATAAAACTATCATATTTTGTGAATGCGTATGAAATAGAGGATGAAACCTATTTCACTTTAAAGGGCAAATGCACCATCAGAATGATTTAGATTCAAAATGAGCTTATACATGTCACCTTTCAAATAAGACCTCCCCCAAACCTGTCCTCTTCAGCACTACTTAGTTATAGCTTACAGAAGTTCAGCAAGTAACAGTCTTTAGGCAGCCCTAGAGGGCTTCCATGCATCCCAAGATGCACTCTGTTTTTGACAGCTTCTAAGCACCAGCCTGTGTGACCAGTGCTTAAGAGATAGCAGTAATAGGTGGCTGGGTTCCCCTTTCCTGCTTAGATTTTCATTACTGGCTTTCATTGAGTTGTCACAATTCCCAAAGAATGAACTTCTTCAATTTTCTATTGTATATTCCAACAATCCTTGGAAGTTATACTATTTGGTTTGTCTTTGATTTGTAGCTTATTGTTGGGTAGAAACCATTACTTCCTAATTGCTATGAAATCAGTTTGTGCTAATCACTTACAGGAAATTGCAACATGTGTGTCAGTTAGCAGTCACTCATGGGAATAGTGTAGGACTTCAAGTGTGTGAGTTCCACTTCCTGTTATCAAGATGCTATCTTTGAGTAAAGAACCTGGCACCATTGAGTAATGAATCATGTGACTCTAAGGGAGATGTTCCCTAGGTGAGTCAGATATTTCCATTCCTCCAAATTCCTGATCGCTCCATTCTGACATACTATGTAAGTTTTACTTCTTGAAGTTTTATTTGCTTCCAAAAATTGTGATCAGGGTTGAGCCAGGAATTTTTTTTAACAAGAAAGGGAAAGCCAGGCTTCCCTGCTACTGCTATCTCTTAAGCACTGGTGACACAGGCCGGTGCTTAGAAGGTGTCAAAAACAGAGTGCATCTTGGGATGCATGGAGGCCCTCTAGGGCTGCCTAAGGACTGTTACTTGCTGAACTTCTGTAAGCTATAACTGAGTAGTGCTGACGAGGACAGGTTCGGGGGAGGTATTATTTGAAAGTTGACATGTATAAGATCATTTTGAACCTAACTCTTTCTGATGGTGCATTTGCCCTTTAAGGTATAATGCATACAATAACCTTTTTTTTAAGAACTCTGGATAACCCGTAGTTGGTTTATTTTATTTTCCAAAAGTATAAAACATGAAAAAATAACACATATAATTAGAACAATTCTACAGTATCTCACATACCGGTATATCTCAAATCTTATCTTCATTATTATACCTGCCTCCTGTTAACGCACATTTGACACATATGGAGGACTTCTTATAAAAAAGATACAAAATGTAAACGACACAAAAGTTGCCTTTAGTAAATATGGTAAACTTATAGAGTGAAATATTTCTTCATTCCTACTCCACTTTATACATCTCCCACTTTCTCTCGTATGACTCAAGTTTATCATTGTTAAGTGCATAAGTTTCCTCAGATTCTCTTTCTAGTTTAAGTAGTCTTTCAAAGTGTCTCATTGAATATTGATTTCTTTTTCCTCTATTTTGATATATCACTTTTTTTCCCAATAGTAATTATCAGGTTGAACAGAAAGTCCATTTCAGTGTTTCCAAATATTAGTACTTTGTGTTCTAGCCTCAAATTTCGATATTCTAATCTCATTAGAAAATTTGTGATCTCCCTCCAGAAGTTTTGGGACCGTTCACACAGGATAAAGGCATGTACATTTGTTTCCCTTTGCTGGCAATATTCATAATTTTTTGAGTTAGTAGCCACTCTTTCATGCCACAACTTGTACTGAATGTCCCATAAGTACATATTTCTGTTTTTTTTAAAAAAATAACTTGATTGATTGTTTTACTTCGTCAGTCTCAACATTCAACATAAGATCTATCTCCCATTTATGGGAAATTTCTTGAAGTATTTTGATTCCATACTGACCTGTTTTTCTATATATGTCCTGGCATACCTTTTTTGTGAAAATGCCAAATTCAACATATATGGTCTATTTGGGCCTACATTAACTCTTTTCTTATCTGCATTATTTATAAATTCCTTTATGCTTTGTTTGATTGATAGGTATTTAAGAAAGTTAAGGTTTACACATCTTGTTTGTTCTATTTCCTCTTTGTACAGTATTTCCCATGCTGTACCCAACAGATCTGAAACCATACATACATTACATTTTTATAACTTTTCATTTCTGGTATTTTATGACCTGATCATGCCAAAGGGGCCAGCTTAGATACTCGAGATCTGTCAGAGGTCCCCTGATCACTCTCAGGTCATACATTGATTGCACCACATCTTTCCAAAATGTATTTGTTATGGAGTTTTTCTTTTTTTCAAGAAAGTTACTACCATAACACCAGCATTTGTCTATTTCATATGCCAAAGCAAATATGGTCCAACCACTGTTCGTCATTATTATTCTCCTTAGTTGTTTTTAGAGATGAAGAGAATCTATTTAAGTTGTGTAGTTGCAGGCCACCAAGGTTTTAAGTATATTCTAAAATCTCCTTCCTCAATTTTGGTGGCTTCCCCCCCCCCCCACCCCTAGAAAGTCTTTAGCCAATTCATCATACTCATCTATGAATACTTGTGAGGGGTTTGGAAGGGACAGCAGGATGTGCGTGATCATTCTTGAAACTAGGCTTTTAAAGACAGAGATTTTGCCATTTATAGTTAATTTTCTTCTTTTCCACTGTCTTAAAACCTTTTCATTTTAGGAAATTTCAATCTACAATTTTCGTCTGTTATTTTGTGTAATTCCTTTTTATTAAATTGTATGCCTAGTAGCACGAACTCTTCTGTTAGTTCCAGTTTTTCCTTTTCCAGGTTAATCATCCTGCTGCCCCCTAATGTTCCGAGCTGTACAACCTCGTTTTTTTCTATGTTAACTTTTAAACCTCAGACAGAGTGGAAGAATTTTAGGGTATCTAGTACCCTTTTGAGATTGTTTTTACAGTTTTTGATAACTAGGGTGGTGTTGTCGGCATACTGTGATATTTCATGTTCATGTCCAATAATTCTTATTCCTTCAATTCTTTTATTTTCTCTTATTGCAATCCTAAAATTTCCGCACATATTACAAAAATATAAGGCAAGACAGGATCACCCTGTCTTCACCCTCTTTCCAAATAAATTGGTTCTGAGAATAATCCATTTTGAGAGACCAGAGATTTGGACCCATTTTGCAATATCTTTATCCAGTTTAATATTTTTTCCCCATAATTACTTAGTTCAAATACTTTTTGTATAAATTTCCAGTCTAAAGTGTCGAATGCTTTTTCAAAATTGACCAAAATCAATATGCCTTGTATATTTTGAATTTCACATTCCGTCATGATGTCATATATTAGCTTTATGTTTTCGCCAATAAATCTGTTTTTGTACAAATCCTTTCAGGTCATTATGTATGATACTGTCCAATGTCAGTTTTATTCTATTTGCAAGAATACCGCTAAATATTTTATATGTCGAATTTAGTAATGTGATCGGTCTCCAGTTTTTCATGTGTCTTCTGTTTTTTCCTTGTTTCGGTTAGCAAGTAATTATTCCAGTCTTTTGTTGCTCTGTCAGACTTTGTTTACTTAAATATTCCGTAAATGAGTTTAGCATTAAAAACTTCATTAAAAGTCTCTTCCAGAATGTTTTTAAAAAACTCATAGCTATACCCGTCCGGTCCCCGAGCCTTGTTATTTTTCATTTTAAATAAAACATTTTCTATTTCCATAATGGTTATGTCTTCCTCTAGTTTGGCTTTTGTTGTGTCTGTGATCCTCTGAACATGCTGGGTTACACACAGTAGAGATGATCGTTCTAATATAGTGGTCTTCTCTTCTGTGTATAATTTTTGGCAAAAATCCTGTGCTTTTGAGATCCCAGTTCTATCTCTTATCAAATAGTTTTTTAAGTCATGGATCTCCAGCATCGTTTTATTTATATAGACAGGAAATACGAGCTAGGTTTTTCCCCTTTATTTAGTTCTAGTGATCTTGCCCTGATTTGTGCTCCTTTAATTCTTTCTTCTCCTATTGCTTCTAACTCTATGTTTAAAACCTCTAATTGTTCTATATTTAATTCTACGTTTTAGTCAGGCGGATTTGTGAAAAATCGTGCACTTTGTATTAAAAGCGTGAAACTTGGTATGGTGGTACATATAACTAGACTGAACATTTTCAGATATGGAGGCGTCGCACCAATGCCCCCTGGTGGCAGGTGGCGCCACCTACACTTTTGCTCACCTTCCTATCATACATGGCCCATAAAACCTGAGTTTAGAGTGGCAATATAATTTGGAATTATAATTGTATGGTCTTTAATTAATCAAATTAACTTCTATAAGAATATATGACAGGATAAATGGCAGCAGTACCCTAATTGGCAAAGAATAAGTGTCACAAATCTAAAAAAATCGTTAGAAATTGGCTAAAAAATTCAATTTTGTAACAAATACTTTATAAGTTATCATATTTTCTAAAGAATACATAGACAGAAAGCAAGATTGTTGCTGCCATTAAGTACTTTTTGCTGAATGTGCCACAGAAATGTTTCTTAGCCCCCCTTTTTGACCCCCTAACTACTTGTACAGAGGTACAAATTGAAGTTGACTATGCATCACATACATTGTATATGGTCACATCTTTATCAATTCCCTGTTTCATTGACATTGAATGTTATTTTTTAAAGGTATTTAATGAAGATATTTGAGGAGGGCCCCTTGATGGAAGGTGGCGCCACCTGTAACATGACCTCTCATCAAACAGATATATATATATATGAATCTGAGAATATAATGTCTGGGAACCTTATCATATGTATTTCTGGTAATAAAGTATGAAGGCCTTCCTTCTGACACCATCATTGACTTGAAGTGTGATGCAGTTAACAGGCTACTTTTTACTTTTTTTATTCCACTTTGGAGAGTTTTTAGTAATTTGTATAACAAAATGATATACATATTTTCCCTGGGATAGGGGGCCTAATGTATGATGGAAAATACATTCATTTTTTGCACAAGTCAGATGAAATAGGACCATTTAGATCTGATTCAGCTAAATATTGTGATATACTTTAAAACTTGAATACCGTACAATGGGAGTTAAGCATGTGTAGCCCCCTAGAAAGTTCTTGGTGATGCAAGCAGGCATGCATGCAGAGAAACAGAGTTAAATATTCAGATTCCAGGTCCCAGTAGCAGTGACCACTACCACTCACCATGGATAGTGCCAGAAGAGTGTACTCCCCCCCAGACACACACACAGACAATATCCCCCCAGGACAAAATTTTCCCCCTTCCAATATCCCTTCAGATAATATCCCCCTCTAGTAAAATATGTTTTGTATTAATAATCTAAATAAAGTTATGTGTTACTATTCATTTACTTTTGATTAAAGATATTGAAATGATTTTTAAGTTAGTTCTGAAAACAAAACTTCAAGACATTGCCAATAATAATATAAGGGCTGTTCCATTTAACAATTGAGATTCGCAGCTATTAAGGAATTCAGAATTCGCACGTTGGGGGGGGGGGGGGGGGGGGGGGGGGGGGAGAAATAGAAGACTTTTTTAAGGGGGTAGGGGTTGGTTCTGTATTATTACCCCCCCCCCCCCCCCCACACACACACCTGCTAATTCTGAATTCTTTAATCTCAATTGTCTAAACTTTAGAGCAGAATAACATCTCCAATCATATATAAATCACTGCCAAACTTATTATTTAATATCAATGTCTGACGTTTTTTGTTGTTTGTTTGCGGCCACTACCCCATAATGATTCTTTTACTTACACTGTTTTAGAGGTTGTTTAATGAGAATGTATTACTTGAGGGGGGATATTGTCCTGGGAAATATTGGAACAGGGGAAGTTTGTCCAGGGGGGGATATTGTCCTAGAACACTCTCTATACATTTTGGCTTTTCTACCCCAAAAGTTACTTTAACTGATGCAAAATGATGAAATTTCTTTTCATGGTTCCCCAATATCCAAGTTTACAATAGAGGCCACATGGGAAGTTTAATTTTTTTAAAGATGAATGTAAGAAGATATATATGATAGTAAGAACTGTTGCATGCTTTTGTATCTAACATTGTTTTAAAGATATGACACAAGTATCTTGACTTTAAGTATTCCTAGTGATATCACCCATGTTTATCCCATCCATGCCCAGTGTTCTCCAAGAAAATGTTCTAGTTTTATTGAATACTTTTGCAAAATAGAGCATAAAAACAACGCTGTTTGAAGGAGGGCTAATAGTTAAAGTCTCATTAAAGTCTTTCCCTCAATAAGGATTTTCTCAGGTCTATTTCTTGTCAGAAAAATATCCCCCAAATACACCTACTTGCGCATGAATGTATTAATCCTGTTTAGAGATCTTGGTGAGCAGGATATGCATTATTTTGATTTCCCCCCGTTTTGAGATGATAACATATACCTGCCATCTAAGGATAATACTATTTTCTCATCTGAAATATCTTTCTTAAATCTATCAGCAAACAATGAAATCATTACAAACCATTGTGAGTGAGATATCTAAATAAACACTACACTAAAGGGATTACACAAAGGCAGTACTGACTAAAAGGAGTCATGGTTTGAGGCAATATTTAGTCCTTACAAACTGTGAATATACCCTTTCGAATTGCAAATGTTCCAAGCCTGACCTGAAGTGTACTGAATTGTGCTACTGTGGCGGAGGATGTTCTCTCACAAAAAAGGTAAAAGTTCAACTGCTGCCATCTGATTAAAGCTAAAAATTCCACAAAATATGCTCATATGTCAAGTACAATTGCACAGCACTGTAGAAATAGGAAATTAATCCGAGTGGTTTATTCTGCCGAACTTTTCCGAGTGGGGTCAGTTGGGTATAATGAAGGTTGAATGTATAATTCCTGTCATTAGAATCTTAAACTTCAATATTGGCTTTTCGCAATAAAAAATCTCGGAAAAATGCCCAAATCACATATTTGGTTAATTTGCACATTGGAATAATTAATCTATCCTATTGTACAGTAGTTAAGTTTTAAGGTAGTCACAATATTTAGCTCAAAATGGCCCTATTTCTGACTTGCACACAGATGCATGTATTTCCCATCATACATAAGGGCCCCCTATCCCGAGGAAACATATATATCATTTTGTTATGATTAACACCTAGGCGCACTTAGAAAAGTCAAAAGCAAATGACGAAAAACTCTCCTAACTGGAATAAAAAAAGTAAAAAGTAGCCTGTTAATTGCATCAAACTTCAAGTCAGTGATGGTGCCATAGTATAACAGGCACAGAAGGAAGGCCTTCATACTTTATTACCAGAAATACATATGGGAAGTTTCACAGATATTGGAATATATTCACAGATTCATATATATATATATCCGTTTGATGAAAGGTCATGTTGCAGGTGGCGCCACCTTCCACCAAGGGGCACTCCTCGACTATCTTCATAAATATCTCTACGAAATAACATTCAATGTCAATGAAACAGGGAATTGATAAAGATGTGACCAACCATATACAATGTGTGTGATGCATACTATTGCATAGTCAACTTCAATTTGTACGTACACTTATCTCTGTACAAGTAGTTAGGGGGTCAAAAAGGGGGGCTAAGAAACATTTCAGTGGCATATTCAGAAAAAAGTACTTAATGGTAGCAACAACCTTGTTTTCTGTCTATGTATTCTATAGAAAATATCATAACTTCTACATATTCTTTACATAAAAGAACGTTTTTAGCCATTTTTTAAAGATTTTTTTAGGTTTGTGGCACTTATTCTTTGCCAATTAAGGGTACTGCTGCCATTTATTCTGCCATGTGTTCTTATTGTAGTTAATTTGATTGATTAAAGTCCTTAACATCATAATTCCAAACTATATTGCGACTCTAAACTCTAATATGTGACCATATACAATGTGTGTGATGCATAGTCAACTTCAATTTGTACCTCTGTACAAGTAGTTAGGGGTTCAAAGAGGGGGGCTAAGAAACATTTCTGTGGAACATTCAGTAAAAAGTACTTAATGGCAGCAACAACCTTGCTTTCTGTCTATGTATTCTTTAGAAAATACGATAACTTCTAAGTATTTGTTACAAAATTGAACGTTTTTAGCCATTTTTTCACGATTTTTTAAGATTTGTGACACTTATTCTTTGCCAATTAAGGGTACTGCTGCCATTTATCCTGTCATATATTCTTATAGAAGTTAATTTGATTAATTAAAGACCATAAAATTATAATTCCAAATTATATTGCCACTCTAAACTCAGGTTTTATAGGCCATATATGATTGGAAGGTGAGCCAATGTGTAGGTGGCGCCACCTGCCACCAGGGGGCACTAGTGCGACGCCTCCATATCTGAAAATGTTCAGTCTAGTTATATGTACCATCATTCCAAGTTTCACGCTTTTAATACAAAGTGCACGATTTGACCAAAATACGTCTCAAATCCGCCTGACTATTTACATGTATTTCCTTCGAGTTTATTTATTTGCTAATTAATTCTTTTTCTCCTTGATGTTCTTTTTTTCTTTTTTTTGCAAAGTCTATTATTATCCCTCTTATTTGAGCTAGCATTACTTCCCACATTATGTCTGGTTTTATCGAGTATTCAATATCTACTTCATTCATTTCTAGGTTGTCTTGTTCATATGGTTTTAATGCATAAGTTCTTTTAATTAGTTTTATTTCGTCTCTGATTCTTAATTGTAAGTCCTTATCTCTTAAGAGGTTTGTATTTAACTTCCAAGATCCTGGTCGTCTTTGTTCTTGTCTAATTTTTAATTCCATAGCTATTGTGCCATGATCCGATTTATATGGAGACATTATTTCAACTTTCCCTATTGTGGATATTAATTGCTCTGTTACTAAAAAGTAGTCTAGTCTTCCTGCCTTTCTAGGTGTTCTCTTCCACCAGCTAAATCTTTTAATATTTGTGTTTTTAATTCTCCAGATATCTACTTACTTAAATTCGGTTTTCTTATTTCCTAACTGACTACTTGCCCTTTTATTATTCCATTTTTTCATAATTATATGTACTAGTATCTAAATCAAAATCTTGAATCATATTCCAATCCCCTGCATACAATAACCTGAAAGTAACTTTATTATCATTGTCTGAAAGAGTAAATGCCACTTTTAACAAGTTAAATGATATTGAGAAGTTAAAGTTCATACTACAGAATGAGGTCGCATTGCTACAGCTGCTTGTCGTATTCGTAAGATGTATCTTAGAAGCAAATAATACCTACCAATGACTTCTTGAGATTCCTTTTTATGTCTGTCCACCCCTGACATACTATGTATTGTCAGGGGTGTTAGCCAACACTGTGTCTTGTATTAGCAAGCTTTATTGTTATATCAAATTTTTATTGAATTGCATAGATTTGGTCCAATGTAGGTCAAATGGCTTGCCAAAAATGTTATCTGTATATGTGAAATGAGTATATTTAATCTGGATTGGACAATGAACTTTATTTAAAAATACTTATTGCGTTACTAGACACCGACATTTCTCAGAGTCATGATGGCCAATGCAGGTATCTGCAATATTCACCTGCAACCGTATGGTACCCTTATGGTAGCCGTATGAGCCCGAACTGTTTACCTGAGTATGAGCACTGAAGTGATAAACGTGCAATGAATCAACAATATCACGGATACCGTATAATAACGAGCACGTTTAACTCTCAATAGTCAGTTGCCGTACGGACACGTCCTTCCTTGCACGGTGATCGTTAAAAGATGACATAACTATATACAAGTGCCATACTGTATGATTCCAGATCAGTATTCTCATTTATTTCGGAACGTATTTTACTTGGGTGTTCACGATGAATGCATGGTAGCTAAAATGTCGTTTTAGAGATGAAACTGTGTCATTTCGAGTAATTACACCTTCTTAATCATTAGCGTACTAATTACATGTTAAACACGCTATATCAGGTACCTTAGAACCACTAACTATCACCAAAAGTGTGGATGTATTAGCTGATGTGTTGGCAAACCTTTTAATCAACATTTTCTGCAATAAAGATCCAATAAATAACCAGCACACCGCCACTATTCTTCTCTCGGTTCCGACAGATTTTAAAGCCATATTGAAACAGTCAGAATGATAGGCCTGAATAGTCACCACCGACTACTCGCTGTTTCCCACCACTTCGTAAATCTCCATCCCGGGTGGGGCATGTCATGAAGTTGCCATCGACCTTGGTTCAGGCGCTGTTTTCCTGGCCCTACTTATTCTCCAGCCGTTTACAATCTGCTCTCTAAATGTCATGAAAATGACGGCTATAAATCATGGAAATCCTAGTCAATAAATAAACATTCATACATAACGAGTTTATGATTTTTAGTAAAGAACAATTAGTGATCGACTGTGTTTTAACGTCATTTAGTCCGTGGGATAGACGGGTTGACTGGTACCAGTCAGAGGTACAAAACGTAACCTTTGTTTTTGAATGGCCATGAGTCCCTACTTTGAGAATATGCATGATGGACCGCTTGAAGTGGTAGCTTATACTGAGAGGCACTTCTTATATCACGATTTTACCTTTTTTATGCCAAATTGGACAATTCACAGATTTCAGGGCCTTGTATTTCCTATATCGTATATCAGTTAAATCCACAGGTCTTAATAATTATGTTACATAGATGCTGTAAACAGAAAATATAATATGAATATTGACCCTTTGGTGAAATAAGGTCATTTGAAAATGGCCATTTGACCTCCAATAAGAACCGTTTGGTTATTCACATCACTGATTTCAGGGCCTTGTATTTCCAGACATGACAATCACACAGCGATCAAATCCTCAAGTCTCAATAAGTATGTTACAGAGATACTGCAAAAAGAAAGAAATGATTTTAATATTGACCTTTTGGTCAAATAAGGTCATTTGAAAATAGCCATTTGCCCTTAGATAAGGACATGATGGTTATTTGGTACCAGTTGGGGGGACCGCATAAATTGGTACCAGTTGGGGGGACCTCCAATAACCCATATACTTTGAAAGCCCTTGAACCCCTCTTCAAATCCCTGCATGATGGTCTTCTGCATCTAGTAGCTGTTTTTGAATATTGACCTCCAAAAGTACCGGGTATGCCAAATTGGACAATTCACAGATTTTAGGCCCTTGTATTTCCTGAGCTAACAATCATATAGCAATTAAACCCTTAGATCTACAATAAGTATGTTACATAGATGCTGTAGAAAGAAATTATATATCTAATAATGACCCTTTGGTTAAATAAGGTCATTTGAAAATGGCTGTTTGACCTTCGCTGAGGAGAGTTTTGGTTATTCAAATCACAGATATCGCCGTTTATTTCCTGAATTTAAACAATCATATTGCAGTTCAATCCTTAGGTATGAAAAAGTATGTTTCATATATGCTAGTAGTTTCTTATTGACCTTTGGTCAAACAAGCTCAATTAAAAATGGCTATTTGACCTTAGATACAGAGCTTTTTGGTTATTTTTTTCAATTTCCAAAGGTTAATTTCTCGAAATATACTATACCTAGATCAACACTGCTAGGCAAGTATACAGTAGGGATACTGTTCAGGGGAGATGACCCTTTCTTGCCGATTTGTTAGTCAAATAGGGCCATTCATATGTACCTGTTTTACCATATGAGAGATGCGTTATGGTTAATTTTCTCAGCTTTTGGAGATCAATATATCATAACTTACTCAACTCCCTACAACCATTTCTTTCAGGGCTATAAAGGTATATAACAAGGATTCTCTACTACGAAGTATGTTTTTTTCTTGTCATTCTTTTTGTCAAGAATAGAATCTGAAAGCAACTCCATGGGCGAGGTCCAAACTTTTGACCAATTTGTTACATTCAATGAGGAGGCAAATAAATCTACTTCTAACTGTGGAATTGTAATATATTTGATACTGTTTCTACCCTCGCATAATGTATGGTACCTGTTTAAAAAGCGAAAGTTCTGACAGCAAACAACTTTGTATGAAAGTCCAAAAATTGAAGTCCTTCCAAACTAGCTTTATTTGCAGGCTCGTTGAATGGTACCAATTGGTCAAAAATTTGAATCCGGTCCATAGTGTTACCTTCAAATTTTATTTTTGAAAAGAAGATATAATAAAAAGAAAAAATCATACATCGTTATACAGCATCCTTTTTAAATATACCTTTTACAGCCCTCAAAAACTTTTTAATAGCAAAGTTGAGTAAGTTGTAAGATATTGATCTGCAAAAACTGAGAGAATGACCACAACATACCTATTTTATGGTCAAACAGGTACTTTCAAATGGCCCTATTTGACTAACAAATTGGCTAACAAATCATCTACCCTGTACGTTCTGCATACAGTATACCTGCATAGCCCTGACAATTGTTGATCTAGGTTAATCCTTCCAATGCTGAGGCTACTTTCGTCTAAAGCACAATGACACAAAGATTTTTGAAAAACATCTTGACTCTGTCATGTTGGTATTCATTAGATCACTCTCGCTGAGTACTCTCAGATGAGTACCCATACGCCAGGGTTTCGGTCATTTTCAGATTCTTTTCATCATTTGATATTGGTCAAATTAGCCACCAGCAGTATAGGGGTTAAAGTACACTATACATTTAAGCAATTAGCTCCTTACCTATGGTAAAAATACCATTTTCAAATGATCTTATTTGGCCGAAGGGTCAATAATAGAATTATTTTTTCTTTTCAAGGCATCTATGTGACACACTTATACAGGCCTAAGGATTTAGCTGTTCAATCATTGTTAGTTCAGGAAATATAAGGCCCTGAAATCTATGATGTGAATAACCAAAACTCCCCTTAGCGAAGGTCAAATGACCATTTTCAAATCACTTTATCTGACCAAAAGGTCAATATCAAAATTACATTTTCTGTTTACAGCATCTATGCAACATACCTTTTCAGACCAAAGGATTTAGCTGCTATATGATTGTTAGTTCAAGAAATACTAGGCCCTGAAATCTGTGAATTGTCTAATTTGGCATAAAAAAGGACATACGGTACCTGGTACATTTGGCGGTCAATATCTCAAAACAGCTACGAGATACAGATGTCCATCATGCAGGGACTTGAAGAGGGGTTCAACGGCTTTCAAAATATAAGGGTTATATGCGGTCCCCTCAACTGGTACCAATATGCTCAAATATTGACCCTGGCCCATGGACTAGTAGTCAATAAATAAGTGAAAATGGACCATATTTCCAAAAGAAATCCTGTTTGAAGGAACTGGTTTACTTATATAATTAGCACAATACATAGGATAAAATATGATATTATATGGGGTAAAAGTTGGCAGTAGATCATTTTAGAATTTTTCAAATAATTTTTTCTTGATTTTTCATCATTTTTTAGCTATTTTCTGATCTTGGGGTAGGGGTGCAACTGGTGTCATTTTTTCTTAGTTCAGTAACTAAAAGTAACTGATTCTTTGTCACAATCTCATCCAATGTTATGGAGAATTTTTGATAACATAAACAGGGTCCATTTCTTAAAAATTATTTTGAAAAAATACAAAAACGTGTTAGCGATTAGAAATAAGATAAGAATAAAGGCGTGTTATTTAAAAGGAAAAGGGTTTTGGCTACTTTTTGGTATAAGTATGGGGTGAATAGTATTTAATCATTGCCATATACATATACAGCATACATGGATACAATTTAAGGGCAAACATTACCGAGCGAAAGCATGAGCGAGGTAGTCTACTAGGCTGGATATGGGGAAACCTCGCCCGCAGAGCGCATGCGCATAAGATTCTCGGCGAATCTCGCGTGATCGCTCCCACGTAATGTGATTGTTGCGTGTTTCTGAACGTGCAACAATCACATCACGTGAACTTGTCACAGCTGGCCGTAATTGGGTCACGGATCACAACGTGCAGTATTACTTTGACCGTGACCCTGAGCGGCAATAATATAATGCTGGCAATTTAGCCAAGAAGCAAGCGCGAAGCTTTGGATGATTTCATTTTTTCCGTTCTGACCAAGAGATTGACCTTTAAACTAAATGGCATACTCATTATTACGATTTCAAGCTGACGCAAAATCTACATTTTGCAACCGCTTTTAAAGCGAATTGATAGCCAAATGGAATAAATTGTTGCGGTTCTAACGATCTAAATTTCATTAAAATTGACCCACGGAATGGCGAGCAATTTATTTTTTTATTGTGAACGTACATTGCCGGCTGTATGCGTATCTGGGAAAGATTGCTCAGGAGAGCCTGCCAACTCATCAGCCTTTCCTGGGACGAAACTATGTATGTGTTCTCACGTTTTGGCCTTGTGAAATTTAAAAAATGAAAGATGTGAAATGAAATTGGAAAAAATAAAACTTGTGAAAAATCAGCTACAATAGGGAATATTTCATGCAACAAAGGCAGAGAACTGAAAATCGGGATAAAACGAATGTGGAGTAATTTTCAAAACTATAACATGTGGTAAGAGCAAAAGGCAAATTTAGATTTAGTCATTAGACATATTGCAACTTAGACATATGCATTTAAAAAAATTCCCGCCAAAGACTTTGCCCTTTTCGAAAGGGCAAATTATATACCGTTTTGAGCGTAGATGACCAGGCAACAAATAGCACACTCTATCGGCGGAATATGACACGAAAATAACGTCATCGAATCCCGCCAAATGACGAGTGGCGACATCTAGGGAAAAATGTCGACACTAGCACCAGTTATGCTGATACACTGTTAAAATGAATTACTGGTCTTTCCGTGGGTCAATTTCAATGCGGTTTAAGTTTTTAGAACCGCCACAATTAATTCTACTTGTCAATTAATTCAAGTTGAAATTTGTTGCGAAATGACGATTTTGCAACAGATTGAAATCGTTGTAATTTCATGCCATATTTTCGGTCAATCGCTACTCCTACTGTGTGGTTATTGCACAAATATAAAGTTTATATCATGGAGCTCCCGATAAATTTTCGCGAAGAACAAGTAAATATTGACGTCACGTAACTTTTTGACTGCATTTGAAGGGGAATGCCAGCGGCGGATCTTGGATTTCAGGGTACGGGGGTGTGCAATTTGGACCTTTTATTTGACCCTTATGGGAAGTAATCCCAGTAATCCGGCAGGAAAAAATAGGTCGTATTCTAGAAAAGCTGCGGAAGAAAAAAATATTGCGGCCTATCACGCCTGCACCATCGTCTATAGGCTATTGTTTCGCATACTTGCTTATTAATTTCCAAGTTTACTACCATTTTTTTCAAACTTTACTTAAATAATCCTTAGATCGTGTCCTTTCTAAATCTCATTTTAAAAATTGTAGGTCTCGTCCCAATTTTATATATACCATAAATCTCTCCGTGCGATGCATGGTATTGGGGAGAGTGGGAAAAAATTGCCTCCGCCCCCCTAAATTCTGAATATGCCCCCTCCCTCTGCCTCATTTCCCTTCCGCCCCTCAAAATAGTGATCAAAAGAAATTTTCGCCCCCCCCCAATTCAGATTACCCTCCACCAATTCTGAACTATTTGTTTTAACGACCCCAATTGCAAGTCAACTTGTTAGCTCATTGCCAACAATGACAATCTCGTCGGTGTTTGTACTCTTGTCAATAGTAGGCAATGGGCAAATTTTACCATGGGACCTAATGAGCAAAATCAACAGACAAAATTTGAGACAAAAAGTATGTTTATACACGCGGTAGTGCTGCAAAGAGGTTGCCCAGTTTGGAAGGCAAAATCAAACTTTTTGTGGGAAAAAAGAGGAAAAAGCGGTTAGCCAACTCAAGCTGGATCCGCCTATTAAGGCAGAACTATCGAGCTGCGAAAGCATTTAAAGCTTTGAAATTGTAAAAATCATGAATTCCGAATCTATGGGCACTCTTCCTTGCCATGCCAATATCATTCAAAGGAAAGTAAAAATATTTAGTAAAGCTGCCGCTCGGCCTTTGCGCTTTTCGGAAGCGCGAATTATATAGCATTTAGTCCAATTATAAATCAATTGTTGTGTTCACTATTAGACTTTGGTCGCTGGCGTTTTATTTTCAGAGACCCTTCGAAAAGGCCAAAATTCTCCATATAAGCTACCACTTGTGCATGTCCATCATGCATATTGTCAAAATTGGGACTCTTGGCTATCCAAAAATATAAGTTATGTTTTGTACATATGAATGGTACCAATTTGCCCAAATCTGGCTCCTATCTCACGGACTAATTGTATGTATCTTTATTGACCGTAGAATCGATTATGTAAGGTACATGTAGAAATTAAACACGAACCATTAAATCTCCTTATATAAAGGAGTAATTAAATACAACAACATACTAACTCAGGAACAATTAAAGGTACATTAAATAAAACGGTGTCTATCCGACCTGCTTCCGATGTCAAACCCAATTATTATAGTTTCCTGTATTAATTATTTGATGGTTATGTATCAGTCAGGTCGCTAATTAGATGATCTGATCATCGCTCCGTTTATAGACACTAAGAAACTGGTATATATATATATATATATATATATATATATATATATATATATATATATATATATATATATATATATATATATATATATATATATGTATATATATATATGTATGTATGTATGTATGTATTTATGTATGCATGTATGTATGTATGTACTTATGTGTGTGCGTGCGTTTGTGTGTGTGTGACTGCAACTTAGGTGGCAAAAGTATATATAGAGATAAGAGGAACACAAACAAATCTAAGCTAGATGACACAGCTATATGTTGCATAAATGGAATAAATGAATTCTGCATATATAAAAACTAAAGTAGGCCAACGGAAAAGAGAATGAATTAAAAAAAGAAAACTATTGTACGAAATACACATTGAATCATTGGGCCAAAGATATGCTATTGGTCGTTACAGTGGCACACAGTTATGGTAAAGGGCAAATCCTCTCTACCCATTACTAGTTTTCATAGACACGTTGCGTCTATTTATTGAGTCCACATGCCCTCCGGATATCAACCATGTCTGCTCCAGCTGCTCAATTATGAAACAACTGACTGGTTGTCATGCTCACTATCTGACAGTAATCTGCCTGTACCGTCTTTTATTCCATCAATTCGTTAAACATGTCACATCCCCTTTTCTCTTGTGTAGAGCAGGGCGCTGCAAAACTAGGTGTTTGACGTCATCAATTTCAGATAAGTCACACAGTGGGCAGGTAATCTAACTTTCTCTTTTAATCTAACATCAATGCCTTTAAAAGGCTGGCATGATAAACAAATTTGGCGAGGGTTTTTCATATTAGAATGGCGTTTGGTAAGATCGACCACCACATAAAACATCTGGGCGAGGGAGTATATATATATATATATATATATATATATATATATATATATATATATATATATATATATATATATATATATATATACATATATATATATATATACATATGTATATATTTATATATATATATATATATATATATATATATATATATATTGTAGCGGAATGGATCCCTGGCCGAAGGGATGATCCGACTAACAAACAGAATCACTTTGTTTACTTCCAATATCGCTCAGCGAAATACTCTTAACTCTCGAAATCTACATGACCACAAACTCTGCACTGGAGCGGAATACTTAAAAAGAACTACTTTAACTACTAATTAAAAATAACGCACCTCTTATACCTAAACGTTAAACGTTAATTCTTAAAATACTCGACTTATATAAAATCTTTGACTAGAAAAATAGCACTCTGAGTTAACTCTAAGAACAATAAAAACATTGATAAAACATGGCAAGATAAAAACAATCAAAATCATGCAATACAGTGGTTTACTCACGTTACAGCTACCAGCTGTTGTGTCGCTAAGGTCTCAAAATTGTTCGCTTATTTTAAGTTCACTAAAAATGTGAACGACTCCGACACACCAGCATAGTCCAAAATCTCTCAAGTGTCACTTCGTTAAAACTTCTCCTTGGTCGCCGATTTCTTCCTGGGACGTCATGGATGGTACACAGGTCCGGTAGTTCGTAGAGTAGTCAATAATAATCCAATAATTAGGCACAAAAATCGTCGTGACTTGTTAATCTGTCGCCACAGACGATGGACGTAGTAAGTTGGCACTTCGGGTAATTATCCATGGAAGAGACACAAATCCTCGTGACTGGGTAATCCAGCGCCACAGAGGATGGACGGAAATAGGTTGTATCAGGAATAGCAGGCAGGTCGAAGGTTCGACCGCTGCTGCTGGGTACTCCAGCGCCAGAAAGTAGAAGTAGACGTCTCATGCTGATCACAATAAAAATAATAAATAAATAAATAATGGTTCGCTCAGGCGTAAGATAAATTGGTTCGCTTAATGCGTGAGATCGAGGTTGTCTGTTCTTTCTTGCCCCAAGTTTCTTCACCTAAGCATCCGAGTCGGGCATGGGTTCCGAGTCGGAGAAGGGGTCCGAATCGGAGATAAGGATGATCCCGTCAGCCGCATCCCGGTCTGCCATCTGCTGTCGTCGCATCCCCTCCAACACCCCCCCGATCAAAGGCCTTCCTCTCGAGGTCCATTCGGATTTCATCGATGCGCGCCTTGGTGAATTTCTCCAGGTATGTCATCAGTTCATCAGGGCTGGTTCTCACGATGGGGCTCAACACGTTGGCATCGAAGGTGAGACGACGAGACTGCTCGACAACTTGTCCTCGCTGGACTGCTCTGATGTCGTAGGCTACCGCCAGGGTTCGCCTCACTTCAACTTGGTCTGTTTCTCGGTCTTCTACTGGTGGGAATCGGGCCATGGTCGTTTCACTCCCCACCATCGTTCGCGGTCTCGAAGTTCGGCCTCCGCTCAGTTCGTCCCACTGTAGTTTTAGGTCTTCCAGGCTTGTCGTCAGGGCGTCTATTTCTTCCTGCTTTCCGGCTGACTGCTCCTGGACAAGTCGGATTTCGTTCTCCGCCGCCGTCAGCTGCCGATCTCGACGTTCTATCTGGTGCTGCATATGGTCGATCTCTAATCGGCAACTCTGCACCAGTTCTTGCGCTTCTTTGGCCTCTAGTCGGATCTCCGTCACCTGCTTCTGTAGAGTCAGCCTCTCTTGGTCTTGGCAGTGGGCAGCCTGCATGGCTACCTTCGTGGCTTCTTTGTTGGCGTGTTTCTCTAACCGGAGATCTTCTAGCGCCGTCTCGCAACACTCTCTGTAGTTCTCAGCATCCTGTTCTGCTGCCTTCAAACGAACGTCAAGCTGTCTCTTGACTTCTTCAGCTTCTTCCATGCTGAGCAGGGTTTCGGCCAGCATCTTTTCGGTGATCTCTTTCTTTCTCTTGTAGTTCTCTGTTGCCTTCGCTGTCTCGGCGCCAGCCCACTCTGCCATTTCCTGTCGGATGCTGGTCACTTTCCGGCGTAGCTGCTGGATGGTTCGCCCATCGTCTCGTCGACCCGCCACGGCCCTCTGCTCGGACTGGTGGGCTAGCATGAGCGAGTCTTTCTGGGCTCGACACCTGTCGCTCAGCTCTCTGTACTGCCGCTCTAACTCGGTCTCGTGTAGCGTCATCAGGTCGATCTTCTGCTCCATCTCGGCTTTCGTCTTCAGCGATACCTTGTGGCTTTCTTCGAGGGCACTGTACTTTTCCCTCCAGAGGTCCTCCACATCTTGCATGGACTGTAAAAGTTCTGCTTCGACGCTCTGGATTCGCTGGGCCAGCGCGTCCCGCTCTGCCTCGGCCTTCCTCGCCCTGTCTGTATTAGCTTCATACCGCACGTGAGCCGGTTGCACTCCACGGGGATGGTCGTCTCGAGGGTAGCCTCCCGCTGCTCCGGGCTCGCTACCTTGGTGCCAGTTATCGCCTCCCCCATAGCTGCGCCTGTCGGTATCTCGCCTGCTTTCTTCTCGGGAGTTTCTGCGGGTGCGAGGTGGTGAAGGTGTCCTCGTTCGCTTCCTTGGTGGTGGAGTCTCGCCTTCCCATCTTCTCGCCTCCATGCGATACATCGCACTCGCCGAAGTAGGCCGCACCATCGGATCGAACGGCGTCGCTCCCCTCTCTGTTTGCTGGTATCTCTCCTCGTCGATCTCAAGACGTCGAGCAGGGAAATCCGGGTCGTCGACGGCGCTAAACGGGTACTCCGATGGGTAGAATGGAGCCCCAGGCACGATGTGTCCATCTTCGACTGCATAATACCCCTTCTTCCACTTGACTTGTATGCACTCGAGTTCTTCGGCATGATGTTTCATGTAGTGCATCTTCATCTCGGTAAAGTTGCAGTCTACGTAGGTGCACCGTCCGCCATGTCCCGTTCCCTTATAGCTCAGGCACCTCCACGCGTGTATTCCCCTTCCATCGTGCAAGTCTAGGTTGTGTCGGCCCATATCTCGAAAATTCCTCTTGCAGATGCCGCAGTATCCCTCTTCTCGAAGCGAGTGTGTCGGCTGCATGCTCATGTTGCTTTCTTTTGTATCGGATGACTTGTTGACAATGGGATTAGCGGCGATTAATTCGTGATCTGTTTGGTTCGCTCAGGCGTGAGATGAAGAATGGCGTCTTTCCGCTAACTGGGTCAATCTGGTGATGCGGTTCCGGGGGTGTGGCACCCCTTGGAGACATCTGATTGGTTCTCAGGTGACCTCTGCGACACTTGTTGTTTCTCGGACTCTTTCGCCGCCGCCATCCTCCACCATCACCGCCGAAATATCTCAAGTCTCCCCGTTCTCCAGCCTCCACGTTCCCGCATTCTATTCAGTTACTGCTTGACTGCTTGCCATCAGCTCGGTTGGTTTCTATTTCGCCGCGCGGAGATTATTTCTGTACTTTCGCCCACGGCAAATTCCTCGCTTCGCCAACTAGGTCAAACTCAGCCACTGCCGTGACGTCATGCGGGGACTCCCTCTCACGCGCGGGGAAACCCCTTGGTCTCCAGATGGGACTTCTCACTCGACTCGCCAACACTCGACGCAGCAACAGGCACAGTTCGCCGCTCACCACAGTCTCCATTCTCCTGCAGTCTCTCACGCCAGAGCGTCTCTATGTCTTCTCTCCAGCAACTTTCTAACGCCAGAGCGAATCTTCTTCTCTTCTCCAGCAACTTCTTGACGCCAGAGCGAATCTTCTTCTCTTCTCCAGCGATTTCCTACGCCAGAGCGATTCTTCTTCTCTTCAGTTTTCACACTTCAGAAATTTCTTTTGTCTTCACTGTTCTTGGTGGTCTGGATGATGCCTTCACCCTACTCCCCCTCTTCTTTTACGCTACAATCTCCTGATTGTTCTGGGATTTTTCTTCCGGATGCCTTCCTTTCTCGTTTCTATGGCAACCATTTCTCCCCAGGTGTCATCTTAAGGACTTTCTGTCGGACATTTTCTCTCCATCGTCTTTTCCTGCTGGTACTCAGGCGGTTGTCACTTTTCCAAGCGGACGAAATCACCATTCTTGAGCTAAAGGGTATCTTGAGGGTGTCGACAATTTCGGATTTGGTACTTTACTTGGCGTTCTTCTCTCTCTTCAAAACGACTCCTCCTCCAGCCAAACGAATATTCTTCAGTCCTCACGGTGCATTAGCTTTTGAGTTGATGTCAGCATGATCCAGGGTTGTAGGAGTTATCCTTGTTGCTGGCTAGTCTTGCCATTTCCCCTGCTACCAGCCGGCACACCATATACACGCGTATTTCGTAGCTCGAACTTCAGTGTCTTGTCTTTCTCTATCCTCACACTTCCATACGATCTCTCTCTGCCTTAGACCACCTGGTTTTCTTCACTCTCTATTCACACCCATAGCGCTGCGGAGCTCTTCTTTCTCTCCGCCCCGAGGTTCTCTGGGAATTTTCTTTCTCTGGTCTCACGTCGGGTTGGTCATCACCACTTTCGGAGTCTACCGATGTCGGAATCTCGTGTTCTCTCGGCTCATCCTCAGCTCCATCGGTGCTAGACCAATCCCCGGGCTTGACAAAGGTTATCAGCCTCTCTCCATTGACCACTGTTCTCTTTCCTTTCTTGTCTTCTATTCGGTACGTCACGTCGGCCATCACGTCGATCACGGTATAGGGTCCCTTGCACTTGTGTTCAAACTTGGCAGCTCTACCCTGTCTTCTAACCTTGGTGATCAGCCAGACTAAGTCTCCCACGTCTCTCCGGTGGCCCATTGCCCCCCGATCATGCTGCAGTTTCTGTCGTCGCATTGCTTGACCGGTGACTTCTCTGGCCCGTCGGTGAACTTTAGCCAATCTCTCTCGGAGGTCCCAAGTGTGCTCCAGCTCGTCCTGCTCCACCAGGCTGGTGGGCAACTCGGACATGGTGAGTGCCAAGGGGACGGTCATCTCTCTTCCAAACAGCATCATGTGTGGTGTCTGTTGAGTGGTCTCATGCACGCTGGATCGGTAAGCCATCAGGGTGAGGGGTAAGATTTTATCCCAGTTGTCGTGTTCTTCTCCTATCAGGCTTCTGATCATGGCTCCCATCGTACGGTTGAACCTCTCCACCATTCCATTTCCCTCAGGGTGATAGGCAGTAGTTCTTGTCTTGCGTATGCCCAGTAATCTGCACACCTCCTGGAACAGCGTACTCTCGAAGTTTCTTCCCTGATCGCTGTGGATGGAGACAGGGGTACCATATCTGCTGACGAAGTCATTCACCAGGGCCTCGGCTACCGTCTCGGCTGTCTCGTCCGGCAAGGCATAGGCTTCTACCCACTTGGTAAAATAACAAGTGATGACTAGGATCTTCGAGTTCCCTCTGGCTGTCTCAGGCAGCGGTCCATACATGTCTATGGCGATTCTCTCAAAGGGCGTCCCCGATCTCACAATGGTCATAGGATTCTTCCTGGTCCTGCCTCCCGGTCCCTTGGCTCTGACGCAGACCCCGCACTGGGCCAGCCAACTCCTGACGTCAGCTCGCATGTCATACCAGAAGTACTTCTCATGTAGACGTGCCACTGTTCGCTTCACTCCCAGATGAGCTGTCCACCTCTCACCGTGGGCTTGCTGTAGGAACTCTTTCCGCTTGCTCCTTGGAACCAGCACTTGAGTGTGAACTTTCGCTCCGTCGGAACTCTCCCACTTTCTGTAGATGACACCTTCTCTCATCTTCAGGCGTTGCCATTCTCCCCAGTAGGACTTGGTGGCCAAGCTGTGTTCGGATATCTCATTCCATCTGGGTCTCTCTTCCCCCCTGGCCAGCCTAGTCCAGATTGGCGCGATGTCGGGGTCTTCTTTCTGTAATTCTCTCCACTCAGCATTCGTCCACAGCGGCTGTATAGTGACCGCTGCCACCCTGTGGTTTTCCTCTGGACGAAGGCAGGTGATGTTCTCTTCCACCTCTTCAGGCGATTCACTCTCTGTACTCTTGATTTCGGGGTCACCACTGTCGGAGCTTCTCCCCCTCTCTGGTTGTTCGTTTGGCCGTCTGCTCAAGCCGTCGGCGTTTCCGTGACTCCTGCCAGCTCTGTGCACAATTTCCTTGTTGAACTCTGCCAGGGTATTCTGCCACCTGGCCCACATTCCCGTGGCGTCCTTGAAGGTTTGCAACCACCTCAAGGCGGCGTGATCTGTGCGTAGCTTGAACTTTCTTCCTATCAGGTAGTGCCGGAAATACTTGCAGTAGAAAACCACCGCCAACAGCTCTCTCTTTGTCACGCTGTAGTTCCTCTCCGACTTGCTCAGCCCCCGACTTGCATATGCTATGGGTCTCTCTACGCCGTCTTGCACCTGCGACAATACCGCCCCGATTCCTGTGGCACTGGCGTCGGTATCTAAGATGAAGTCTTCCTCACTGCTAGGGTAAGCTAGGATGGGGGCCTCCACCAATTTCTTCCGCAGTGTCTCGAAGGCAACCTGGCATTCGGTGGTCCACAAGAAGGGTCTGTTCTTCTCCGTCAGCCTATGCAGGGGACGGGCAATTGTCCCGAAATTCTGTACAAACCTCCTGTAGTACGATGCAGTCCCCAGGAAGCTGCGTACCTCTGTCTGCGTGGTGGGCACTGGCCACTCCCTCACGGTCTCGATCTTCTCAGGGTCCGTCATGACTCCCTCCTCCGTCACCACGTGCCCCAGGTAATGTACTCTCTTCTGGAATAAGCGACACTTGCTGGGCTTGAGCTTCATTCCTGCCTGTCCTATTCTGCTCAGGATCGCATCCAGGCGGTCCAGGGTCTGCTGCTCTGTTTTCCCGAAGATGATGACGTCATCCAGGTAGATGAGGCAGGTTTCCCACTGTAATCCCGACAGCACTGTTTCCATAAGCCGCTCGAAAGTACCGGGTGCTGTACTCAAGCCAAAGGGCATGACCTTCCAGGAATACAACCCCCCGCTGGTTATAAACGCGGACTTCTCTTGTGCACTCTTGGACATTCCCACCTGCCAGTAGCCGCTGGCCAGGTCAAGGGTACAAAACCACTTGCTTCCTCCCAAGGCGTCCAGTGAATCGTCGATTCTGGGTAAGGGGTAGGCGTCCTGGATGGTGTGGCTGTTCAGACGTCGGTAGTCTACGCACAGACGGGTCGTGTTGTCTTTCTTTTTCACCATCACCACTGGTGCCGCCCACGGGCTCGCCGACGGCTCTATCAGGTCCCTCTTCAGCAGGTCGTCCACTATTTCCTTGGCTTCTGTCTGTTTCCAAAACGGGAACCTTCTGGCCGGCTGCCGCAGTGGTCGCAGGTCTGGGGGTGTCCTGATCTCATGCTGGACCAAATGTGTCCGCCCCAGGTCGTCTGGCCCACTAGCAAAAGCATTCTGGTGTTTGGTCAGCAACTCCGCCAGTTTCTTCTTCCCTTCCGACGACAGGTTTTCACTTCCATCTTTACACAATGGCCGCAGGAAGTCGGGCATCTTTTCTGTACATCTTTTCGGCTCTGGTTCTTTCTTGGTTTCCACGGGGACGGGTGGCTCTCCGGCCACCGGGGTCACTACTCCTGCTGGCGTGCCCTTGTAGATCGTGATAGGTTCGCTGGTGGTATTGAGGAGTCGGATGGGTATATAATCTTTGCCCACATCCACCAGTGCTTTCCCCACCATGACGCCCCTCTGTCCCATCTTCCCCTTCGAACTAGGTTCCACCAATCCTGATCCTCTCACTTTCTCCAATTCTTTCGTGCGGCCGCAGATATACCCCGTGGTCAGGATTTCCTTTCGGGGGGGTATCACCACTGTTCTGTCCGCCAGCACCTTGCAACACTTCGACAGCCCTGATATTCTCTGGCTGATGTAGGGGACGGTTTTTCCTCCCTCGAACTCGACTTGTTGAGTATGATGGTTCACCATGATTCCGCCCGCTCTCTGTAGTCCTATACCTAACACAACGTCATCGGCTATCTCGGCGATCATGAAGTGTCCTACCAATATCGTTCCACACAAATCCACTTCTAGTTCCACTTCTCCCCGAACTGTCACTGGTGATTTGTCGATGGAGACTAGCCTCTCTCTGCACTCTCTCAGGGCTAGGTCGTTTCTATTCGGGTGGTTCAGGTAGACCTCGGGCGAGATAATCGACTTCGTGGCGCCGGTATCCAACAAGCATTCGTACTCTTTTCCTCCTATCTTTCCAATCATGTAGGGGCTCCCCTCATCTTCCCCGTCGAAGTGTATTTTCTTGGGCGTCTGTTCTACTCCTCCTGTGCCGGCCCTCCTGCCCCGGGGGCGGCACTCGGTCCGTTTCCCGAACCGGTCTTGTTGGGACAGTCTCTCGCCATGTGACCTGGCTGTCGGCAGCTATAGCACAGGAACGGCCTCTGTTGTCCTCCAGCACCCTCCCATCTTCTGGGCTGCAACTTCAGGACGAGTTCTTCCAGGGCCTCTAATTTCGCTTGGATGGTGTTATCCGCAGTGGGTGTCACGGTCCCCACCTGTCGTGCTACCGTGGTCAGCAGGGGTTTTCCCTTCGGTTCTTTCGTGCCACGCCCGCTTTCGATGCCCTCGTACTTGATGGCTAGGTGTACGGCTTCCTCCAAGGTCTGGGCATCCCCTCTGGCGGTCAAACGCTGTATCTTCTCGTCCGCAATCATCTCGATGAACGCCTTCTTCATGAGACGATCCTTCAACTTCCCTTCTGCGTCGGGGTAGGCCAGGGTGAACAGCCGTCTACACACGTCACCCAACTCCTGCAGACTCTCTTCTGGCTTCTGGCGACGCTGTGCTAACTCCATGGCGTGTTTCTCGGCCTGGTCATCCGATGCGTAGCGCTGGTCAAGAACCCTGACGATGTTTCGGTACGAGGATCTCTCGGCGTCGGACAGGTGCTGCACCACCCGCTGGGCTCCTCCCTTCATAGCCGCGATAAGGCACAGGCTTTTCTCGCTGTCGCTCCACTTGTTGAGCTTCGCTGTCGCCTCGAAGTGCATGCGATAATCCACCCATGACTCGCTCACCCCGTCAAAGCGGTCCACTCGGGCGTTTCGCCAGTGCTCGGATGTCTTCGGCCGTTGGGGCTCGCCCGTTCCCTCTGGCCATGCTGCCATGGCCCGCTGCGTCTCCGCTATCGTCTTCAGCGTTCCTCCCATCAGGGCTGCCATGTCTGCTATCACCTGTTCCATACCAATCGGCTCTCTCTCTCGCGGTGACTCTGTACCTCGGGCCGGGGCTGTCGTCCGCCCTGCCCCCACAATTCCCTTCCTGGGAAAGTCAATCACCCCGGAGCTGCTACTGGCTAACGGCACTTCCATTATGGGCACCGTAGTGTCCAACGAGGCGTTGACCGCTCCTCTTCTACTCGCCGAGGGATGGCCTGGTGGTGCTCGTGTACCGCAATCAGCTTCTGTCCTCTGCTCGGCTCTGGAGGTCACCCGCTCCCCTGTGACGTCACGGCACGGTTGATCTGGCGCCACCGACTCTGCATCTGACGACGAATCTCCCGCCTCTACCTTGCTATCTCTCTGAAGAACCGCGTGTCTCTCAGCTACCGGTCGCTCGGACGGCCACTCTGTCGCTCGGGTTGCACCAAATGAACGATCGGCTGATATAAAATCGTCCAAACGGGCACCCGAGATCTGTTCTCTGAAAGGGTTAACGGTTCGCTCAGGCGTAAGAAAGGTTCGCTCAATGCGTAAGGAATCGGTTCGCTCAGGCGTAAGAAAGGTTCGCTTTATGCGTGGTTTGGACGATAATTCTGTGTCTTGAGGTGGACTCAATGCCACTTTTGGTGAATGTTCTCGCCCAAACTCCGATCCCGATCTGTTGGCCGCCGCCATCGCCAGTGACTGCGCCGCCAGCCACGGCTGCGTGATGTCTACCCCCTCGAGCCGCAACGCACCGTCCGCCTGTTCCTCCACCACCTCGACAATTTGCTTTCGTTCCGCTTCACCTTCCATCCCCACTGATTATTACTACCAACTGTGAGTTCGTTCCGACAAAAAGTTTCGAGAATTTCGCCGATAGTGCTAAACACTATCCCACCGCTGTCACCAAAGAAGAGTGTGCTATATGTAGCGGAATGGATCCCTGGCCGAAGGGATGATCCGACTAACAAACAGAATCACCTTACTTAAATAAAAGGTTTCTTAGTTCTCTCTTGAAATGAAATAAAGCTCAGTTGGGTTTTCTGACTCTTACAATAACGCTTAGCGAAGGTTGGGGATGGATGTGGTGTTGAAGAGAAGACGGGACGAGCAAGTTTAAATCAACAATACAGTTTAATCATCACAGTACAATATACATACCACCGCACTCGTTCTCTATACAGCAGCATCAACACAATAAGTCCACTCTATGTAAATGACCATCTCGACATCACAAGTCCACAAAAAGTTTTTGATCTCTCTAATCTCTGGTCTCAATGTCTGATAAATCCGGATGTAAATACACACTCTGCTCAGCTACAGTTCCTCTCCATGCTGTCATCACAATCTTCTCTAAATACACATAATAATCCGGGAACAGCTTCAGTCTCTTTCTGGCTACTTGACCTTGTAATCGTTACTCCCTGGGTAGTCTAAATCCAGTTCTCAAGCACCTTAATCCGTCTGTAAACACCTCTGTCGTTAACTCTACTTCTACTCTACTCTAACTCTAATCTAAGACTGACGTGATTCGAATCTAACCTAGTTTCCCGCCCTTCCTTCCAATCGCACGCGCGGTACATTAATCGTTGAGGCCGCACGAGCGCTACGTCACAGAGCACTCGAAATAACTAGATACTTTGTAGCACGTCTAAATGCTAGGCTCTGCGAAGGCGGAGACCCAGCTTACAATAATAGAAGTGACGGAACATGACCTGTTTCTTAGCCCTGGGGTCATTCCGTCACAATATATATATATATATATATATATATATATATATATATATATATATATATATATATATATATATACATATATATATATATATATATATATATATATATATATATATATATATATATATATGTATATCTATCTATCTATCTATCTATCTCTCTATCTATCTATCTATATCTATATATATATATATATATATATATATATATATATATACATATATATATATATATATATATATATATATATATATATATATATATATATATATATATATATATATATATATATATATATATATATATGTATATATATATATATATATATATATATAGATACAAATGTATATATATATGAATATATACATATATATGTATATATATATACATGTATTTATATATATATATATATATATATATATATGTATATATATATGTATATATATATATGTATATATATATATATATACATGTATATATATATATATATATATATATATATATATATATATATATATATACATATATATATATATATATATATATATATATATATATATATATATATATATATATATATATATATATATATATATATATATATATATATATATATATATATATATAAAGATAAAGGTTCTTCTGCAGTCTGATTTCCATACGTCAATATGCCACTTCTAGATACCAGGCTAGTTTCCATTATATACCACGCCATACAGGTCCATCATAGGAGTGACCCCTTTCTACCATGCACTTTACATCATCATCCGGATCGAAAAGAACACGTCATTAAGTAAATCAAATACAACTCTACAGTGACCATTTCTGCAAAAACTGCAGGATTTCAGCAAAAGAACCTAGCTCTGTCCCAAAAACAATATTTGCTACATGTACCTTAGTGTCATCCATAGACATTATTAAATGAATAAACATCAATTTTCTTTAATACTCGTACCAGTATCTACAACCAATCCCACCGAGACCAAAACAGCTGCAAATAGTAGATGTCTATAGAAAAAACGTTGCTTCTGCTTCAAACACTGTGTTTTACCAGCAAAGTGTTGGAAAAACTCTAGTACATTAATAATGCCATCGTTATCTCTGAGTTCTGTACGCTTTAAGACTCATTCTGCTATTCCCATAAAGCTTTCATTACAAAGACTGCCCTGATCCCGACATGGTCGTACTCAGATCTCTTCTTTAGAACCGCATGTGGTGTCCAGCGGTGCAAATGGGGAGAAAACATATGTACGAACAATTTTACGATAATATTCCACTTCTTCGAGAAGTTTTTGCAGAGGAATCAGGTAAAGTTCTGTTCTGGTTACTACTGACTGCCTAAGTAGTACAGATGCATCTACACAACATACCATTTGACCAACCCTTCTCTTGCTAACACCGGATATATCTGGTGCTACATATCTTGCCTGTGTGACCAACACCGGATATATCCGGCCTTTGGGTACCCTTGCACTTAGCAAAGTAAAAACTACATAGGTCGATTAAAGGGTATTGAATTTTACTAGATATCAAAGTTTTACCTTTTACTATGTTTCTATTTCAGTTTGTGAAACACATTATTGAAACTGTAATAGAAATCTATGAAAACCTTCTGATTTGGTGGGTAGACCCACAATATCCCTGGTCCCAGGGGATAGGTACTCCCATATGGGGGTCTAGCATGACAAGGGTTAAAAGGTCGCTGTGGCATCGACTACTGCTCTGTCTCTTCCCCATATGGTAATGAACCTCCGCAACACCCTGACAGGACAATGATTTTTGCCTTGTCAATGGGAAAGAATCTGTGTGTTGTTGGTGTTTCTTTATTTCTTTATATGTGCGTTCTACTTCAATCTGTTCAGTGTCTAGTAATTCACCTTTGTGATGAGTCCTTGTAATGTTTCAGTGATTTTCTTATTTGTTTGTTAATTCTTGTTCTTCCCCTACCTATTTACAATGTAAATGTATTTTGTAAAAACACATGGTCATTAAATATACTACTACTACTACCATGAGATACATTACTTCGTACTCTTCTCTACCTTCCCCGTAGACTTTCCTTGGCTTTGAAGTCATATCGCCAAGTACTAAGATGCTGATATACGATGCTCATGACTCTATATAATTAATATTAGGCAGAAAACAGAGGATTAAAATCAATGATGACTTCTCCGAAAATCAGGAAATCCTGTGGTCTGTACCACAGGGATCTGTGTTGGGTGCAATATTGTTCCTAATATACATCATACCTCTGGCACAGCTAATCCGATCCTACGGTCTGAACAATCATGGCTATGCTGATGACACCCAGCTCTGCTTATCATTCAAAAAGACAAGTGATAATGCAATAGTCAAACGTGAAATCCTAAATCTTGAAAAATGTTTGTGTGACATTAGTGTCTGGATGTCTCAGAACAAACTGAAACTCAACAATGACAAGACTGAAATCATTCTATTCGGCTCTAAGAAACACCTAGCTGAACTGAACATTAAGTCACTCTCTGTAGCGGGGACTGATGTGTCTGTTGCATCTGAGCCTGTGCGGAATCTGGGAGCTATGTTTGACTCTCAACTGATCATGGCACCCCATGTCAAAAGTGTTGTCAAAAAATCTAGCTTTCACCTGAGAAATATTGGAAAAGCGAGACGTGTGTTAACAGAAGATGCCACAAAAACAGTGATGCAGTCACTGGTGATGTCTCGCTTGGATTACTGCAATGCTCTCCTAACTGGAATACAACAGGATTTGATTGCAAAGCTGCAGCGACTACAAAACAGTGCAGCAAGGATAGTATCGAGAACCAGGAAGTACGAACATATCACACCTGTTCTCATCAAGCTTCTCTGGCTACCAATCAAATTCCGCATCCAATTTAAGGTCCTACTGCTGGTATACAAGGCGCTAAACGGACTTGCACCTAAGTACATCAAGGAGCTGCTCGTGCCTTATAAACCCAGACGCCATCTACGATCAGAAGCAAAGGGCCTTCTGGACGAGCCTCGGACTAGACTCAAATTTGGAGATCGCGCTTTCTCCATTAGTGCACCGAGATTATGGAATGCGCTTCCACAACACCTGAAGGATTCTACATCGTGTCAGGCCTTCAAGAAGTGTCTCAAAACACACCTTTTCAGGCTCGCCCATTGAGGCGTTGTGGACTATTACTCAAACTATGACAATGTGCAGCGCTTTTGAACATTTTATGAATGGAAAAGGCGCTATATAAATTCCAATTATTATTATTATAGGCATCATATGTAGCCAGATCATCAGCATACCCCATGGGGTTATTTGGCGTTGCATATATAGTGCTGACATTTAATTCCTGCATCGAATGCGCGGGTAGCCAAGGGAATAGTACACAACCGCACGCCCGATTGCCACCCAGTTTTCTGTGCATGGATGGATGTATTTGGATTTGGAATTTAGTTTTTTCGTCACTTTTTGTGCCATATTGCGGCTAAGTCGTGGCTAGTCAGTTGTAACTGGTGTAGGAAGAGTACCCGGCAAAAACCACCGGCTCATCCCAAGTCACTGGCAATTTTCTCACATGCTCCGGCTAGGATGATCTCATAGCTAAACGTAGCTTCGATTCGCAAGCTACGTGGGTCATTGATGTGCTTGACTTTTTTGACATGTTATCCATAGGTATTTCTACATTCAGGCACTGGCAGACTTTCGGTTGACCGGTGGAATTAAATGTCAGTTCTGTATCTTACAACATAGGCCAGAATTACTCAGTTGCCAAAAAGGGAGTTTAATAAGAATGTACATTTGATTAATGTTTCCTGTTTTTTTCATGTCCATTTAATAGATTCAAATTGAATTCATGTCTGCTTATTTTATTCATCGCAGAAAACTTCGTTGTACTATGTGTGATTTTATACTCGCATAAGTGCAGTAAAGCATACCATTCTGTCTCTAAGTACCAGACAATGTGATGACAAACTAAATTCCAAGTCCAACTTGTGAAGTCCAATTAGAACACAGAGTTCCTCCATTCAGTCACTACCAATTGCTATTGCTTTATTGCACCTTGTCCATTACTGTAAATAAGGTAACCCACCTTGTCCCCCGAGCTCGCTTTGAACCTTTCACCTAGTCCAATCAAGTGCAACAAAGGTCGACTGAAGGTGAGTTCTTTGTCTGGTCGAATCAGATATAGAACTCGTTAGCCGAGGACTTCATTAGCGGGTACGAGATTGCACCTAACGCCTTCACATAGGTGAGTTCGTTTTCTTACAGAGGTAGCCTCAACTGATTTTAGGTTGAACTAAGAATGAATGCCAATTCTTAACAGTTAAAATAATCTAACAATGTCTTTCTCTCCACCACAATTGAGACACTATCCAGGAAAAACGGCTTACGCCAAGTCACTGGCAACTTTTTGATGTACCTTGAACCTTATTCTATTAGTGCATTTTTGAAAACATAGACTATAGGTCATATATGATTCACATTTGAATGTCATTCTAAAAGCACACTAGCCCATGTTGGCCATCTAAACCAAATTATGTTCATAAAGTGATTTCTAAAGTTCCTAGGTAGAAAATAGTATTGAGGCAATTTTTAAATTAGATTTTTGTATATTTCAAAACCAATTATCATTATTTGGCCCGGAAATGATCGCACAAAAATAAGGTTTTTCAAATATGAGTTGGTATGCATACCTAGAAAACAATATAGGGATCAGTAATGGGCCCAGCAACACATAGTGCACCTGGGACAACAGTGTTCTGTATGGCCTGTGCTATATTGACTATAAATGTGAACTATTTCTATTATTCATAGTATGCGAAATATAACGTCCAGGCTTTAGCAGTGTTAACACATTTATCAGAGAGTACGTTATGGGAAAATGCTATCATCAAAAACTAAATGTATATAAAAACTCCAAAAGAAAATGATCAGCTGAGGAAATTAAAAGAAATGCTTATGAAAATTTGAAAAATAAAATCTTGGAAAAATGTGCATTCCCCAAGGTATTAAACGGTTGGTTATTAAGTCCACTTAGTTAGGAAAACACGATTTTTATTTCGAGGGACGTATTATTATCATCATTATTATTATTACTATTATTATTATTATTATTACTATTATTATTATTAGTAGTAGTAGTAGTAGTAGTAGTAGTAGTAGTAGTAGTAGTAGTAGTAGTAGTAGTAGTATTCCATGCGATAGATTTTTTTTATTCCCTAACCCTCAATCAAGTATGCTTTATTGCACGTTCAATAACCCGTGAAGGAGACACGCTGACATTGTATTGACTTCACGCCGGCCTCTTGCCGGTGCTAATGTTAGCTTTTCCAGGAATTGCATGTTATGGCTACACACTATGGTCAAAGGTTGAACGACACACAATCAACTGTGTTTATGGGCGTCGCTGCTAACCTATCTAGCTGAAGGTTGCCTGGCTCTTGCCCACCAAGCAATACGAGCAAAGGGAGTGTTTTGGATCCTAATGATTTATGGAAGCGGCAGATGATTATTTATCTTCCATAGGAATAACATGATATTTGCGTGCAAGGAAAATTTACTATTCCAATATATTTCATCAGACGTTAAGGTACGATGGTTTTGTATCAGATTTTGCAAGTTGCCAGTGGCCACTTTGGTAAAGAGACGGAGCGGCCGTGACTACCCGTCTCCTATGCAGTTAAACATCTGTTCAACTGAATGTACATTAGGATAGACTCTTTAAATAATGACCGGTTGTAATTCATCGCACCCAGATGAAAAATACAATATGATTTTCTATTGATACGGACCACCTGTCTTGCGAGGCCTGTTTTAATCTTATCTTTATCGGTCTCAATCTAAACTAGTATTGTTTAGTAGTGCAATGACCTCTGATTCCACAAAATATATTTACTGGCCATATCTCTGCATGGTGTTACCATATGACCGGACGGTACAAATGCAACCCGGGTATAAACAGAACTTATCAGTGGACAATTACTTATATCGAATATTATTGTGAAAAGGGAACACCCTGAAATAGACAAGGGCAAAACGTATCAAAATGAAATAAAAATATCAACAACCTGCGTCATATGATAAATTTGTGTTTCTGCCCTAAGAGTTCCATAAGCCATTCCTTGAATATGTCTTCCCTGTTGACTTAGTCATACCTGCTATCTGCCTTGGCCATAAGATTTATGCATGACACGAATTCAGTCAATTTTCAACACAGCTGTAGTGCAAGTTGAGTGGCGCGTGTTTTCATTTCTGTCTGATTCAAGATGCACATTCGTCTTAGATTTTCTTCTTTGGGATTTGCTCGCTGAACTGAAGTGCAGTCTCTGACATGTGCTTTCCCTTCAATGGCTCGGAGTCAGCCTTTTGGAAACAGCATTTGGTGGCGACAGAACTGCCTGCTTAACGCCTTCTATCAGGATGCCCTGAGCGCTTGAAAACAATTTTAAAACTAGAAATATTACAAGTATTCAAGTAGTGCACATCATACATGTTTCATATCTTGAATTTCGTTCATCGTAACTTTTCTGTCATAATACGACTGTATCTTGACTACCTATAGTACAGTGCATTAAGTGGAGAAACCACAGAAGTGCTCTCTCTTAATATATATATTCTTTATTGACCGTAAACAAGTTACAAAAGTTCTATATATCATATATTTTCTTGTAAACCATTATCAAACAACCACGTCTTTCTACGGATGCACATATGTCACATATATAAATATGCTACACTAGTATACAGTCGTCGTGTTCACAACATGCGTAAGTACAAACTGGTTTGCTGTGTACATAGTATCAGACGTGGAAACAAAACGTCAAACCTGATGAACTACAGGGTAAAGAACTAAAAAGAAAAGAAAATTAATCTTAATTATTTCAAGAAATATGAAATAGGTGCTATATGTAGATAGCACAACACATTTAAATGTAGACAATGAAATTAATAACTATACACAAATGAACCACTGTTCATCGAAAATGGTAGTAGGGCACAGTATTTATAGCAAGTGAGAAATACAGTATTACTAAATGTTATATGTACACTGGGCCATGCAAGATAGTTAGAATTGTATATGGGTTCATCCGACACCAGTTCTTTCTCTATCCTTGATATATCCCAAATACATGCGATTGATAGCCGTACCAGCTATCGCCCACAAATCCAACAAGATAACAGGATCAACCCCTATGATTCGTTTACCCATCAGATTCATGAGCATGTCTCCTTCGGTATTCAACATAAAACTATATCTATTTTCAAGTATGCTTATGTCTTCTAACATCTTATTTCTAGTTTCGTTATTTGCTGGGCAGTGCATGACCATGTGTTCTAAATTTTCCTCATGGAAATCACAACATTTCTCGCACGATCTGACACTAAGGTTGGTACCTTTAAACATGACACAATTTCAAACTACTGCACCTGCACACCAACCTAGCCATGTTTTCACACATATTCATATATTCTGGTCTTTGGTTGGATAATTCCCACCATGCTAGATACTATTAGTTATCAACTGCTTTGGAGTATGATACAACTTATATCTCGCAATCAGAGGGCTGTATCACCCGAGGCGCAGCCGAGGGTGATACAGCCCTCTGATTGCGAGATATAAGTTGTATCATACTCCAAAACAGTTGATAACGAATTTATCTCATGATTGCCTCCTCGACCTCTGCACAGGTAATAAAAATGAACATACATACATACATACAAATACTGGGAGGTTAATATAGATTTCTGAGAGGTTAATACAACTTCATATCATATGCCAATTGACCAATCAAAAGCCTAGAATTTTGCCAATCATGAGATAAATGTTTGTATCATCTAATACAGAAGTTAAGTAGTAAGTGTCGCGGAACAGAGGGGCGGTATTCCTCCAGTCATTATTGTCAATGATCCAAGCGTTACGCCATACCTCTCTTTTCCACCACCCTTTACTATAGAAATGGGTACCTCTTATCATCCTAGCAACTAGGCCCATCATATTAAACATTGCTACTCTCAGAATATCAAATATGGGGCTGTGATGCTCATTTCTACATGCTACTAAGCTGTCGTTTACAAAGCATTCAAATCTCTTTACCATTAGTTTTCTATATACAGAGTTTACGTCCATACATAAAACTGATCTCAGAAACAACACCTTTTTTGCACATACAAAAGTCTCCAGTCTCAGCCAGCCGAGGCCTCTGAAACTATTTTGGGAGGGTGACCTTGAGTGAAACCTCTGTATGCGTCGGCCTATCTGTCTCTGAAACAGTTCCATGTCTGTCACGTCTTGGTCTTGCAGGACCCATAGTTCTGATCCAAACAAAGTGATCGGAACAACTATCGACCAGAATATTAGATTACATGTAACCATATTAATACCTGACCTTTTTATGCCCACACCAGTTATAGAGAAAAAGGCCTAGCGTCCTTTTTTAATCTGCTCCATCGTTCTTGTAGTATATGTCTTGTTGGTACAAGCCTTAACACCTACGTGATCGTAGTCTAGTCTTTCATACACCCGATCTTCACCTATTTTATATTGCCTAGAGACTTGAAACTTTTTCTGATCGCTTAATGATTCCCCATACACTAGGACTGCGCTTTTGCGTGCGTTAAATCTATACCTCCACTTGCACGAATGTGCATAAGCCAGCTGCATGATCAAATCTACGTTACATTTAGCAGTACTGGTTGTCGCTAGATCGTCTGCGTAACTAACTGGTGTGGTACATAAAGGGTTAATTACACAGCATAGCTTGGAGTTCTCCAGTTCCACAACCAGAGAATTGATAAAAGAAATATATTTAACCAACGAGAGGTACCCTCCCTGATGGATTCCGCAAGTCATACCATTCAGAGAGGGTACCTCCAATTCTGACTTTGCAACGAAAATTAATATACATCTTATAAAGCAGCCGCCAAATTGTACCTACTAGGCCTAAATTCCTGAGTTGGAAGAATAAACCATTTACCCAGACAGAATCATATGCCTTAGAGACGTCAAAGAAGGTAACAAAGACTTTGCACCCGGATTCGAGTTTGGTGGCAATGGTTTCTTGCAACATCATCGCAGTGTGCAGGCACGACACCCCTTTTCTGCCCGCACCCTGTAACGGTGTGATCTTACCCATCCACCATGCCTCCATCCTCCTCCATATTATAATTTCGAAAAGTTTACTATAAATGCTAAGTAGCGTAATGCCTCGACAATTGTCAGGATCAGTAATAGGCGTATTTTTCCCTCTCTAAAATTTCTAGGGATGTACTCCAGATCCACAATCCAATTAAAAAGCATAGTAATAACTTTAGGGATTAAGTCCCCACCATATTTCAAGTGTTCAGCAGTAATATTGTCTATCCCTGGGGCTTTGCCGCTGTTAAGTTTATCAATAGCTTCCACCACTTCCTCAGAGGAGAAAGCATAACAAAGAAATTCATCTTTGTCATTAAATCTACGCCATAGGTCAACTTTACTGTTTACTTCTATGAAATGATCGTTGTCGTATGAGGGGTCACACTTGGGCGTGCACACGTCGCTAAAATGGGTACGCCAAACTTCTAGTACCTCTGGTAAACTATGCACTATTAAACCGGACCTATTTTGTACGGCAAAGACCTTCGAGCCATTACTACTTCTACATTTACTTAGGATATTCCAAAACGTACTGCTACCTATCTCTGCTGACTCAATGATACGACGTATGTTTTCGTTCTCGTATTCATTTGCCAGAATGTGAAGACGCTTATTAAAAGCTTTTTTACTCGCAATATAGTTTGAATGAATATCACTCCCTTTATCTCTAGGGCGTCCCGCGTCCACCCATATATTGTAAGTTCGAATCTTATCAATTTTTAATAAATTCATTTCATGGCACCAGAATGGTTTCAAGTGTCTTCTAAATTTTGATTTAGGAAGTCGGGATGCGGCTCGATGTAAGCACTTGTTAAGTGCACTAATTAGATTATCAATGGAGTCACATGTGGGTACGTCTTGCATGTATCTCTCCAGTAAACCATGACATGAGTTGTCTACCTGCGTTGTGTACTTTTCAGCAATTATATCACGTCCCATTTTGCCCCATTTAAGCACTCTTGTATTAACATTAGCGATCACAGGGTTTGGGATAGTATGGAGCTTACACGTAGCGAAAACAGGGTTGTGATCTGAAGTATTGATCACGTCGTCATCAACCACACCACAACTGACTATACGGCTTTCCAGGGAAAGTAGTATCAGAATATAATCAATCATGGAGGAGCCAGTTGGACCATGGTGGGAAAACATAGGGCCTGTGGCTCTGTTGCTAAGATTGGTAGCCAAAAGATGGTGACGAGCACAGAAATTGTGAATAATAAGACCCTGTTTAGTAGGTTGTTTAGAATTTCTGCCATTAACGATACTACCAAGATCTCCATTCAAGTCACCACTCACTATATTAAGGCTCTCCGGTTCTCTACCTTCGAGAGCAATACTCAACTCATCGAGTGAGGTAGATAGATCGTCATGCGAGCCTGGCGCAAGCATATAAACAGAAAAAAAATTACAAATAGCACCTGTTTTGGTTTGAAGACGCACCGCACAAAATCTATCATTAGTGATCTCGTTTATAGGTGTAATACCGCCCAAATCCTTTCTCCATATAATCCCAACTCCTCCCTGGCCACGCCCGAGTGTTTACTAGTATGACAAATATAGTCAATGTCACTTGCTACATCTTCAATCCGATTTACCTGATTTTTAAATAACCAGTGCTCGTTTATTCATACAATATGATATTGCTCGATAAGGCAACGTAGATATGGAATTGAAATATCAAAACCACGCATATTCCATGCGCATATAGCTATGTTTTTATCATATAGGTTTTCTGGCATAGAAATATTTAGTTAAGCGTGTCTTAACAATAATATCTAAATTTCCATAAAACATGATACGTGTATGAACTCGATCTGATGTACATATTTCTCTCACAGATATGCAACAAAGGTAGTGATGGCATTGATCATCACACAGATCAGATAGGCTGTTTACGGAGATAAACATTAATACATAGATATCGAGTCCATTCACACATTTACAAACAGTACAGTAAGGTATATATATATATATATATATATATATATATATATATATATATATATATATATATATATATATATATATATATATATGTATATATATATATATATATATATATACATGTATATGTTGCAGCCCAACTTCCGATCCTGGCCCATCTTAAGATGGGCTTGGCCCAACTTACGATCGGAAGTTGGGTAGCCCATCTTAAGATGGGCTTGGCCCAACTTACGATGACCCATAGCCCATCTTAAGATGGGCTTGGCCCAACTTCCGATCTTTAGATACCAGGATGTAGGTCATTTGAAGTTGGGCTGGCCCATCTTAAGATGGGCTTGGCCCAACTTCCGATCTTTAGATACCAGGATGTAGGTCATTTGAAGTTGGGCTGGCCCATCTTAAGATGGGCTTGGCCCAACTTCCGATCATTATATAGATACCAGGATGTAACCCTTCATGAATATTCATATGAATTTTTGCACTCTTATAAATATGGAATTTTCAACTCTTTCATAGGGCATCCACTTTAAATTACAAGATAATATTAGTCCAAGAAATTAATTGAAATGGGTAGCTAGAATAACCTGATTACTCAAAACATTATTGCTGATTGTAAGCAGAAAAAACGAAATAAAAGAATCATGTTTTCACAATAAATTAAAGAGTCAAATATATGGAATTTTAAGCTTTTTTCAGATTTAATGTAATTCAAAGTTAATTCAATTAGATAATTTGCACAATACTACCTTTGTTATTTAATGGTTGTGTGCTCTTACATTACATAAGCTAGATGATGAATCATTTACAATTTGAATGAAGGAATAACAATGGTATTTTTCTAATGACTCAAAAAGGGAAAAGTGAATTTTTTTTCTTGTCTATTAAGCTTTTTATTAGTATTTTTAGGTATTCTTTAACCCCTTGCAAATTCTTGACATAATTATATAATCATGTGTGTGCCAAAATAAGTGTAAATGCATTAATTGAGGAGGTTCATGTGACTGGCAGGACAGTAGAAATAGACAAAAAACTTGTCAGAATTTACAAAAACATTGTGTCCTTTATCAAGATTCATCAGAGCAGGACACTTATAGTATCTAGATGAGGTGAGGTAGTAAGAAATGAACATACATATGGTTCAAGTTGTAACTGATATGAGATAGGGTGTATGCAGATTGAATTGGTACTTGTACCTAAACGACACATATATTAAATTTTGGCAGATCCAAATTTAGTAAGATTTAGACATTATGATCTTGGATTGGCCAACTTTATACTTTGGATGAAGCAGTTGAGATCTTTTTGGTAGTCAATAGTAAAAGAGGGAAGAGAGAAATATTTATGTTTTAGTTTGAATTATTTTTTAAACCTTTTTTTTAAATATTGAAGAGCAATGAGTATATCAGAAAACTGGTCGTTGAACTTTTAAAATTGAGACCATTATTAAGATGTGTCAGAAAGAAGCCCTTCATCCTGAATGTAGATAAAGAAAAGTAATATAGATGTACCATGTTACCTTAATTGGCTAATTATTATGAAATGTTTATACTTTTACAGACATCTATTACAAATAAAGTAATAGATACTTATATTTTGTTAGACAGTTAAAAAGATTGTAGGGCATAAACAACTTTTTTAACTCATTCCGATCGGAAGTTGGGCTTGGCCCATCTTAAGATGGGCTGGATCGGAAGTTGGGCTGCAACATATATATATATATATATATATATATATATATATATATATATATATATATATTATAAGAGAGGAGGCCCAATCCTTTGCAACGCATGATCTCCGTTGCCGCGCCTGTTTGCCTAATTCTGAGTTGGCAGTTTGGTGGACGAGTGTATCTAGATAGTTCTTAACGTAAACTAATTTAAAAAAAATAAACAAAAAGGTGCTTTTGATGCTGATTTCTTATCCTCAAGCACGGCCGGGTGTGGTATGACCACCCGGCGATATATAGTACAACCGATATCAAACTTCTGCTTCCACAATGGGGTTGCACTGTACGGACTTTGTTGGTTGTCCGGTGGCAGAAGCACGCACACTGTAGTAGCGTAGCTTACCCGGGTAATCAAAGGGAACCTGGGCATGCACCGAAAGTGTTTAGGCGGCATGGACACAATGGACAATGCCCGCATCGGCGCTAAGAGCGTACGGACACACCCCTTGGGAAAACACACAATCAAAGGTTGTGCGCTCAGAGAGAGAGAGAGAGAGAGAGAGCATTTGAACAAACCCAAACCATTCAGCATACTACGGTGGTGCATAGGTAACATGCATATTTGAGCTTACGAAAAATTCGGACTATTCTATAGTTCCAAAAAATGTTTTCCATACAGCCAGTATTTAGGCAACCCGGCTTTAAATAGATACAATTTGAAAGTTATCTTTATCAAAATAAACTGTGATGGAACTTAATGTCTTTGTATATTTAAAAGACCCACCTCAAGCCCATACCTCACTTTGGGTATGCTTAGAATTAATCCGTGTTTGAACGAAGATTGTGCCTCCTTTGAAATATGTTTTCCTTCAACAATTATTGAAACAATATTGCTTTTACATTTCCTTAATAATTATAGCGTAGCAAATTCAAAGAAAAGCCCATTTTTTAAATCTATTTAACATTTTTTTTTTGGGGGGGGAGGGGGAGGATATCCACATAAAAGTATCATTTGGAAATAATCTGTGGGTAGAATCATACCAAAATACTTACTGGCCAACTCATACACATTCTTTTCACGTTTTTTTCGTATCTGGACTTTATTCCCAAAATATTTCATTGATAGCATATACATATATATATACCCGGTATATATATGTATATATATATATATATATATATATATATATATATATATATATATATATATATATATATATATATATATATATATATATATATATATATATATATATATATATATATATATATATATATATATATATATATATATATATATACATGTATATATATATATATATATATATATATATATATATATATATATATATATATATATATATGATTATATTTAGCACCTAACCTGCGGAACTTAGGTCAATTAATATTCACGTGCAGCTTTAAAACAACATAGGAAGTTACCAACAGACGTGTAAAGAGTACTGAATTCCGCAAATTGGTGAAATAAAGAATATTTCTTAGCTTTAAAAAGTTGTAAACGAGTCTGTAAATCATACCGAATGACAAAAATTCATAAATGATATCTTTCAACAGGAAGAACCAAATTAGGACGGGTGTAAATGACATATCATATGTCATATTTTATATTGATCTTACTAAACGAAAATTGTTTTGAGCAGAAATGATTAGAATTCGTCATGAGTGATATGATAAATGGACACCACCCCACCACCACCTTTCCAATACCGGTTTGACAACTTATCTATCAATGGCATATATGTTTACCAAGCCTCTTGAATTATTGATCCATAGGTAAGGTAGCCCTAAGTGCGTGGTTGCAAGGATATCTGGGTACCCTGATATTTTTGACGTAAAAGGAAATTTCGTGGTTACCGTCCGTAGGACGGGTACTTTTCTAGTATATATATATATATATATATATATATATATATATATATATATATATATATATATATATATATATATATATATATATATATATATATATATATATATATATATACTGTATACCGTGTTAATATTGCGGCAGTTTAATTAATGCGTACTTTGCGCACCCATGGAGTCCGCATTTATTAAACTGCGCACGATGGATTGGACAATAAACTATTCATCAACAACAACAACAACTATCATTTGGATATTGGATCCCTTGTACCGTTCAACAAACTAATATTGTCGTTCAACATACAGACCCTTTGCGGCCTCTGCTGGTACTATGTTTATTGAATTACGATGTAGACAACTTGCACACTCGAGTGTGATCAGACATGCCGGTAACCACTACTCAGAGTTGCTGATTGCAACCAAGATATCACTGTTCGCGGCTAGTGACAAAATAAAGATTGCACTTGCCTATAACACTGGCGGCATGTGGCATCCCCATGGGGCTGGCCGGCTTGAATATAGCAGCACCACCCTTCGCAAAAGCCGTATAGGTTGCATACCCTTGGCCCCCTCACACGGCTTGAGATGGAGGTTATCAATGCGCAATAATTAAACTGCGCATCCATTAGGCAGTTATCTGCTGAGCGCATTACTTTATATGCGCAATATTAACACGGTATACAGTATATATATATATATATATATATATATATATATATATATATATATATATATATATATATATATATATATATATATATGTGTGTGTGTGTGTGTGTGTGTGTGTGTGTGTGTGTGTGTGTGTGTATGTATGTATGTATGTATGTATGTATGCATGTATGGATGAATAAATGGATGCATGCATCAAAGTAAATAGGTACATGTATGTACATGTACTATCATGTATGTGTGTGAATATTGTGTGCGCGGCATGCATGGTTTCAGTTTTTGCAAGACTTTCAAGTGTTTGATGAAATCCTTTGACAAGTAGTCCATGTCTCATACTGTGCCAATTGATATCAGGCAAGCGTTATTCATGTCCTTGGTGAAACCTGTTGCATGTAATGAATCATTGCTAATAGCTAGCTGTAGGAAGTTGTAATTAGACGCTGTTCCTGGTTCATTAGTGTATAGTCTGTGATTACGTGAAGGCCTCATCAGTGAACCAGGTGGGTGTCGTTCTACAGAGCGCCTAGTTACATAATTGTCGCTGCATATTTGCCGCTGCATATATCCGCTCAGTGCAGGGAATCCCCTCTAGCCAGGCGGTGTAACGTACATTAGGCAGACTGCTTACTAGGTCTTTTGTTGCTGTCCCCTGTATTGAACGATATACACGACAAGATCTCTCGAGCAGCATTCTTTCTTAACCCTTTCCTGGTTCTAGCAGCCATAAATAGACCATGAATTAAGATAATTTAACTGAACAACAATGTGGTATATAGTGTAACGATTATGTATCCCATGGTTTTCTTTTTATTATTAATTTATATTGTAAGATATATTCCTTAATATAGGAATACTGCTGCTTTCTGCTGCCTGCTGTGTGGTGCTAGGGATAGGGGCTCTGCCACACCAGCAGCAGCTTGGCCCACGCAAATGGGGAGTCTTCGAATTGTAAATGTGAAATTTGCCTATTAATGAATCTTTAGGCGGGCGGAGCAGAAAGCACAGTACTTAAGCCTTTCTTGCCCGCAGATCTCTTTGCCAATGGTCGTCTGGATCTATAATACTTTTGCAAATACTAGTAACTCAAGTTATCCTAATGAATTTGAAAGATATTTGAAGGTAATTTGTACTTTGGGTTCCTGTTCTCATCCCAGCTACTTTCCCAATAAA
>OZ012687.1:4890196-4910017 GCA_963942565.1 Maea johnstoni | reverse complement strand
GAAATCAAGCATGCAGGATCCATATCCCAAATTGATCAGTGTATTTGGAATTAATGCAAGTTTATCTATGGCTAGCTCGATAAGTCTAGAAGAGAGTATGGGGCTTTGCCTAGAAAAATTCATTACCCGTACAAAGCATCTTAACAATGGATATACCACATGCACACGACGAGACCAGTGGCAGAAATAACTTCATGTTTCAATTTTCCATTGTCTGACCACCAATCGACCACAGTTCAGCCATGTGACCACCTTGGTGCGTGGTAAGCACATGTAGTTATGTGCCTGGGTTATGTGGTATGTGGTGGTTATATGGCAGTCCCTTGGTAACAGGCTAATCACTAGACAATAGTACTTACACGACAACCTACATGTAGTATCTGCCACATATGGTGGCACAGATTGTTCCAGATTAAGGGTAGTTTATCTCTTTCAATAGGTAGTTAGTAATATAGAATGCACACGAGAGATAATGTACAATACATGTAACGCCGAAGTAAAGCTATTTCGCCTAAAAACGTTTGATAAAATGGCTTTTAGATGACCATCTTATAGCAAAAGCAGCCAGTGTTCTCCCTTAATGCTCGGCATCTCGCCACCCCCGTGTCTAAAAGCATTGAATTACGGATAACCGGATTACCATGCCTATTTAATGAATTATAGCATGTGCTCGAGTGATTCAATACGTATCTCAGGGTATGTGGGATGTTGCCAGTAAATTGAATGTAGGTGGTGGTTTTCCTTGGGAATCTAGGTTTCCCTTACCATTGTACAACTGGCCATACGAGGTAATGGCAGAAAAGAATGACGTTTTAAACAAAAATTCAAACGACTAATTCCATGCGCAAGTGTCAAGTGTACGAATTTATTCTCAACAACTCGCGTGTTTGTTGAAGTGTGCAATAAAAGACGATATTTGAAAGGTAATGTCACATACATTGAGAACACAGCGTATCATTTCGGAAATTTAGCTTTTCCTAATCTAAAGATGGAAATAATTAACTTTGGTAATTGCTTCTCGTTTGCCAAAACATTGCATATTCCGTACTAGTATTTTCATGTATTTTTGATATGGCCAATTAACAATACAATACGAAACATTGCATATTCCGTACTTGTATTTTCATGTATTTTTGATATGGCCCATTAACAATACAATACGATACAATACAATTGCAGATGATTCTCTTTCACAGACATACTCTTTAGAATAAAACTGCCTATATACAACCTATAAGTATATGATAACCAACTACTAAAGGTATTCAGTTTATAGTCTTGTATCCACCGAAGCGCTCACATGACCTTCCTCCCCTAGCAGGCCTGTACACACGGAAACCATTTCAATCACCCGGGGGATATCCCAGAGCAGCTGGCAGCATATAGCGCACAAGCTCTAAGCGCTGCCTTATTTATGCTAGGTACCCATTTTGCAGCTGGGTAGACTGAAGTAATATGGAATAAACTGTGTTGCCTAAGGACAGACCAAAGTACCCCGGCTGGGAATTGAACGAGCGACCTACTGATTACTAGTCCGGACACCTAACCAACTGAGCTACTTTGTCCCCACTACTAGTACGCAACAAACAAACAAAAAACAAACAAATCGTATTGCTTGGCATAACTAATTGTTGTATTACACTGCAAAATCAAATCTTCCTTTTCATGTGAATAGGTGTGGAATCTGCTGGCCAAATTATGCTGAGCATGGTCGTTTATTTTTATGGTATACAATCGTCTATAGACAACACCCTATAGGCGGGTTATTTTAGCATTGATGATATGTTAAACATTCTTGTAGCTACCTCAGAATTAGAGCGGACGCTGATCGCTATCATTGTGATCAGTGAACTGAATACAAAACACTTTGATGTGTATTGACAACGGCATGTATGGTTTAAGCCATATTGTGGACTGCCCGAGGGGGTGCAAGCCAACATCGCCTCTGGCACCTGGGCTCCTTACCCACCATATGTCAGCAAGTCACCAGCTTTAAGTAAAGATAGATGTCGCAGCATACCCTTTAACGCTGCTGTAGAGTTGTAACCATATACATGTACACACGCAGACTACCTTTGCTTCAGAACTACTTCCCACTAAAAGTATGTGTGACGGGCATTCCACTATGCCAAAGTTGCGCTGTAAATTATATTTAGTGTAGTGTGAAATGCCTTTTGATTGAACCAGTATCCTCTGTGTGCAAACAGATGTGTTAGATAATCAATAAATCAAAACAAATATTGGTACATGCACAGTATGCATTAACTAGAAAGCCCTACGGTGCCAGTCATGTATATGCCCACAGTGACATAACTTATGGCCTGGCCTGCCAAGCATGCCGAACTACAGTACAGACATAATAATTCCTGCACCAGTCGACCGGACGGCTGCTAGTGCCTGGTTGCACAAGTGAAACACCCATGGATAACATGTCAAATAAATAGGTCAAGCCCATCCATGACCCACTTAGCTTGCAAATCAAAGCTACATTCAGTTTTGAGGTCATACATGCATCCATGCTCAGGAAGTTGGGTGGAAACCGAGCGTGCGGTCATGTATTGTACCTGGGCAGCCCAAGCATTTAGTGCAGGAATTAAATGTCAGCACTGTACGGGTGTATGGTCACAATACTGTGAACTCTTCAGTACAGTCAGCTAATTATATACGCAGTCTATGACGCCCTACTTGCCGTAGTATTGCATTTTACATGCCTCACTATGTCAGCAGTACATTAAGCACACACTATCAAGTTTGCAAAGCATAGGCCATACTGCTTGTGTTAGCAGTACATGTCGCCTTATTCTATATGTTAGCAGTGGCCCTACCTTTTGATAAACATATATATTCCTATCCTTGTACCCTACTCCTTCTGCGAGCAGTACATGCGGCCCTATACCTCTGTAGCTATACATGTACAGGAAGCCTTGCTAACCTGAGCAAGCAGTGTGGGTGACACTATGCTATGATTTAGTAGTACATGCGGCCTTTTCTTTTAATTGGCAGTACATTTATCCCCATTTTGATTGTAGAACATATTACATGTATTAGCAATGCATTTAGCCATGGCATTTGTGCCAACACCCACTTAAATCCTCACCATATGTTTACATGACGGTGAAAACTTCACAAAAACCTGTTTCACACTGGTAGGCCGTTCGATAACACCATTCTCTCCTCGCTAAGTGTTCAATGGACATCTTTGTGGTTCTAAAGATTTAATGTAATATATGACGGGTGACCTTTCCAGTAGACTAGGCTCCTAGTCCCTGTAATATTCACCTTCCCTTATGTGTTGACCAAGCACTGTGGTGTGGTACCAGGTTTGGTAGATAGATGGCACCACCTGCTCCTCCTATCTCTATATTTTTACAGGTCATAATCAAACTGAATCCTGGTGAGACAAATAATATGATGAGGCATGGCCTCGACGACGAGCGAAGCTCTTAACAATAACATAGCTGCAATTTTCTACCCGTAGTGCCAGCATGTCCCGGGGGGGGGGGGGGGGGGGGGGGGGGAAGGGGGGGGGAATTTGATATTTAGGGGGGGGTACATTAACGCTAGTTATCAAAATTTAAAGATACCCCTAAGGCCTAAAGCACTGATTTCTGGCCAAAAAAGCATCCTTATTTTTTTAAAACGCTGACTTTTTCCAGTATAAAAACATCCCTTCTTTTATCAAAAAAATGACATTGGATGAACGGGAACACGTATTTTAACTGAAGAGTTATAATCCTCTGCCTGTTCAGTTGGCGGCAGCAGACTCGGAAGCTCACGTCACTTCGGGAGTCACTCGGCGTGACTCAGAGCCACATATATTTCGTAGATTGTTAGGGGATTTTCACTCCCCCATACTTCGTACCTGGTTACCGAAAAAAATACCCTTTTTATACAAAATCGCGGACATTCAGAGGTCTTAAAAAAGACCCCCTTCTTCCGCGAAATACGTAAGGAGGGTGCGGCCCCCTCTGTACCTGAGAGCCCCACAATACCCCCCCCCCCCCCCCCCCCCCCCCCCCCCCCCACGCGCAGCATGTATTGCGAACTATGTAGTTAATGATGCGTGGCGCGCTTGTATCACGTTCGCTATTTGGCGCCAGTTTCTAAGGAAAATGAACGCTGCACGTCACAACACACGCACATTACCATTGTTGAATTAGTGTATAGGCTTCACGATAAAACGCGTATATTTCTCTTCTTTGTCCGCAACCTTGGGTCGTTAAAACATATCCATAGTTCATATGCTGTACGACATTGAGCTGGGCCTGGGAATGGGCATAACAAAGCTCAGTGTTTAACCACTTCACGCGACTCCGTCTGACGTCACTTCCTTTTAACAGCGGGACCCGGACGTACCATAAATTGATCGATAGAAATTTAAGGCCATCGTCCTACTGACAACAATGAGGTATCTCGCGCATTACCATTATCCGAGCTTCGCTTGGTCGGCTTTGCCGACCGATCTTCGCTCGGTATAAACTAAATTGGACACTCTGGCCACCTAGACTATTTAGTGCCTGGTAACAAAAACAAATGAGAGAAAAAAATACATATGACAGCCTAGAAATCTAGGCTACCTTTCCAGCTATCATGATATAATAAAATCCTCTTCAAGCACTGTGAATTATTATTTGTGTGATGAGTAGCCTCTGTCTACCCTTCATTTCACTGTATAAATACCATTTTCATTCTCAATGGTAATATTCCGATTATTTGGCTTAAAAAAGAAAGTATTGACCAAGAGAAACAAAAACGAAATGTTTCTAAAAACATTGCAATCACGGCATGTAAAAGGAATGTATGAAATAGCGTTTCGCAAAGGCTTTACATGCAACTGTTTATGGGGAATTGATAATAGGCTACCAATAAACATGTCTGCGGCGTATTCTCATTGTGCTGTATGCCAACCTGCGCGCATGCACTAGGCGACTGGCTACACCTGCTACCAATGGCTACCTGCATCATAGCATATTGGTATGATAGCAGCAGTACACTGGCAGCGGAGGAGGGACAGAGGACGATATGGATGGCCAAGGACCAGCACACGTGGGCGAAGGGATAGATAGAGCGATGAGCAAAGCATGACAATAGTCCATAAACATGCTGATTCGCAAAAAGTGGAAAATGTCAGATATTCCACACACCGGCCAATTCCCTTACATATGCTGATTTGTCATGAGTAGAATATGTCAGGTAGACTTTTATCATAAGCTATGAATAAACAACGTCAGATAAATGGTAATGAAGAAAGTATATTTCTATATGAAATACCAGTAAGTAGAATGGTTTTCTTTTCTTTTTTAAATGGTAATGAAGAAAGTATATTTCTATATAAAATACCAGTAAGTAGAATGGTTTTCTTTTCTTTTTTAAATGGTAATGAAGAAAGTATATTTCTATATGAAATACCAGTAAGTAGAATGGTTTTCTTTTCTTTTTAAATGGTAATGAAGAAAGTATATTTCTATATGAAATACCAGTAAGTAGAAAGGTTTTCTTTTCTTTTTAAATGGTAATGAAGAAAGTATACTTCTATATGAAATACCAGTAAGTAGAATGGTTTTCTTTTCTTTTTAAATGGTAATGAAGAAAGTATATTTCTATATGAAATACCAGTAAGTAGAATGGTTTTCTTGGAGTTCATTTAGTAGAAGCTGTACATGGGCGCTAGAGGGTCTGTCACAAGCCTTTTTCAGATCATTGCGTGATATATCACAAAGTGGACATCATATGGAAAGTGGAGCAATCCATCTAGCACAGGATGCACATGTGCTTAGGGGACTAGCTTTAAAAAATCCTTTCCTCCACCTTTAACCCTTATGCTGCTGGTGGCTAATTTGGCCCATACAAAATTATGCAAAAAACCTGAACAATGACTGAAACCTTGACAAATGGTACTCATCTGAGAGTACTCAGTGAGAGCTTTACAATGAATACCAACATGACAGGGTTTATATGGTTTTCAAGAATCTTTGCGTCCTTGTGTTTTGGATGAAAGTAGCCTCAGCATTGGAAGGGTTAACCTACCAATAGATAGCCATGCGCTGCTCATCACTAGCCATTTTGACCGAACCTCTAACAACAACACTTCTGTTTCCCTGATTCATTACTCAATGTCCGTTTGTCGTAAGCTATGTCCTATATTCTAAACGTGAGAGCAGCATCTATATATCCACTATTTTGAATAATTCATCATTCGATAACATCTACTGTAAATTCGGAAAAGATTGCGTTAGTTTAGTGTTTACGTGTTGTTTTGCGTTTAGCCTCGGACGCAAAATTAAAATTCGCAATGACTAGTGCTGCCACTTTAAGTGAATAGCTGGCACTCAATGTTGCGGCTAATTCGCAAAGTTAAAAAACGTAAAAATCGATTTTCTGTAAATTCGCAAACTTTACTCTACACAATCTTTTGTGAATCTACGGTATGTACTACACAGCTGGAAGTTACCACCAGTATCCCTATGATACAGAAGATAACCGAGATGACAGCCATACTAGACGCGAGGTTCCGGAACCCGCCGATAGGCGGCTTCAAACACGTCGAATGCCTTTGTGGAACGCCTTGGATTGTTTCATTACTGAAAATTGGTTCTTCCAGTTATGTATGATAGCGTCCACTCTGTTTTGGCCAAACAGCATGGATACATTCAATTGACTAATTGTACTAAGAATACACTTTCAGGAAATCAAATAACCTTTTTTAAATCAGTGAAATTGGCGATTTTGATGACGTCACAGGTAATTGGAAGCTAATTATAATATGCTAATTATAATAGGTGGCGACGCGTAGCCTGTAGTGTAAATGAACGCCGAACACGAACACGTTACAGTCAACCCCCCCCCCCCCTTACTACACCCATTCTACTGCCGACACATGACATCCAACCCTAGTTCCGAAAAACTCTGGATCCATTTCTTTATATACCTGTGAACTCATTAAGAGTATATATAAACTTAATGCGTTTTTCCTTAAGGGCAACATACTGATTTGTCTTAAATATGCTCTACGTGAGTGTAAGTCAAGGGTGTCTTTTCAAAGACTGAAAATTCTTAACCTATTTGTTCATACACTGACCGCCTTCTTGAATAAAGCCTCGCGGCATGACCATGTATCGATTCTGGTGTGATTGTGAAAACCAACATTTGCAGCAGCCAAAAGCAACAGTGATGCTGAGTTCGCCAATCTCTGGCCCCTGCTCACCAAGCCTGGCAAGATTGGACAGTTGGTCACTGCGGCCCACAGATAGCATAAACACGCTGGTGCGATGTGCATTAACTCTATTTATTTTCCTTCACTTCCTTTCGCAGACTTTGGCAGGGAAACAGGCGTGTTGGCTTGTTAACACTGCCCTACACGTGCCACACACGCTACTCTTGGCTCTGTGAGGTGCTTCTAGGTCTGTAGGTATTTAGAGGTGAACACTGCAATGGAATGTATACTCATACCCCGCCATATTCAAAGATATCAATTGCTCTAGTGATATAGAATTTTTTGTTATAGTCAATTGATACACTGCGCAATACAAGTTTAATATGAAATTTTTGAAAATGAAGCACAATTGATATCTCACCTTTGCTTAAAAACGTTGCTAGATATGATTTCATTAGGGAATTGTGTAGACTTTGTCAACGCTTTTGAAAAATCTGCATTATTGTGAGTAGCATGGTGTCTTTTATGAGTGCAAATTAAGACAACCACGGTATTACCCATTAGTGCACTAAATTAATGGTGTCTCCGAGTAGCCTTGACGAAGCGCATGCCTGGATATCACTTAGCTGAGAGATGTGACGTCATCGTAGCCCCAGGTTTCTTATACAGCTTAGCCGTTATGCTTACCTGAATTATCACATTAGCCAGGTGTAATCTTTATAAACGAACTGGCTTCCTCTATTACGCAAATGCTCCTTCCTTCAATATCGTATGTGTCATCCGAAAACACTGTGCAACTAGTAGTGGGACTTGATTCCATGGTGGTTCAATAGTATGGTTATCGTATACATGTATTGTAAGTCACTTAAATATGGCGTGAACATTATATAGCGCAATTACGGTACTGCCCTGGATAACGTGATCTAAGTATAGCGGTGAACGGGAACACCAGCAGTAAGTTCAAATAAAATCTATTAAAGACGGGAATTTTATAATAGCGCATATGGACAGAGCGCTATTATCGCTATCTTATTTCTACCGCTATACTTAAGTGATTTTCGTATGGTTATCGTATACATGTATTTAACTCCTGTTGTTAATTGTCTTTTAAAATGTGCCTCAATGAAGGGCGCTATTATGGGTATGGTGAGTTATCGAAGGATGTCATTCCAGTAGATTGCTTGATTTATACGTAATAAAAACATCATTATAATCGAAATACCTAGTTGAAAGACATACGCATTCATTTATTGTAGATATAGGCTTTCAATCGTTTGGTTTCTCGTGATTAGGGTAAATTTTTTTAATGTTTTTATCCTGTGGTTGCTACCTTCATTTGCCGTAAAATTAATTTCTTGTTTCATTTACAGAAGCAAAAATGAGTCTTTGTCTCTGCCTGTCTTTTAACGGGTATTTTAGATAGACAGCTCTATAGATCCTAAGACTGCTATTGTGTGATAAAGAGGACACCGTCCTTAATGGAGTATGATTACCTTTTTCCATTAAGCGCCTGTGTGTTTATGCATTTTACTATTGACCTTATAAAATATCACCATACGAATTGGCGCCTTTTGTGTTTCTCACTAAAGTCTTCACATTCAAAACTTACTTTGTTTCTTGGAAAGAAAAATCGATTCAATGAAGCCTCTTTGAAACGATTGGTTCATAATTTAGGTCATATTTTCTCTGCCTTTTGTTTTTGGCACGCGTTTGGCCGGTTTTGTTCATGTAATTATCCACTTTTGACTTTCAATTGCCTTTTGAAGATAATAGTATCGAATATGCACCAATTAGGTATAAGCCTATTTCACCTAAGTGTTGGAGCACATTTACTGATAGCTTGAAACTATGTCTTTGAACTTGTTTTGCAGATGAAGTTCCAGAATGTAGACATTTCGTAATGGATTGAACATTCTCTATCAATGCACTCGCATGTGCGTGAGAGGGTTAGAAGACTGACTCACCCATCCTTGCAATTACAATGCAGATCGCTAACTAAATAGTTCTATATCGTTTTAAGCCGACTGCCCTGCTACCCGTCCACTCTTGCATAAACAGTTTCCCCCACCATGAAACTGATTTCTTATCTCCTAACACACGCTAGAGCCACCACTCGTGGCAAATCACTGCATCTTAGATTGAGTTATTTGGCCATCGTCAAGGAGGGCCTGCTCAATGGTTGGGTGGTCTAAGACATTGCCATTGGCTCATTGTTGTCTCTTACCACTGAGGGCCTGCTCAATGGCTGGGTGGTCTAAGACATTGCCATTGACTCAATACTGTCTCTTACTACTGAGGGCCTGCTCAATGGCTGGGTGGTCTAAGACATTGCCATTGGCTCAATGCTGTCCCTTACCACTGAGGGCCTGCTCAATGGCTGAACGGTCTTACACATTGCCATTGACTCATTGCTGTCTCTCACCACTGAGGGCCTGCTCAATGGCTGGGTGGTCTAAGATATTGCCATTGGCTAATTGCTGTCTCTTACCTCTGAGGGCATACTCAATGTCTGGGTGGTCTAAGTCATTGCCAATGGCTCATTGCTGTCTCTCACCACTGAGGGCCTGCTCAATGGCTGAGTGGTCTAAGACATTGCCATTGGCTGCATTGCTGTCTCTTACCACTGAGGGCCTGCTCAATGGCTGAGTGGTCTAAGACATTGCCATTGGCTCATTGCTGTCTCTTACCCATGAGGGCCTGCTCAATGGCTGAGTGGTCTAAGACATTGCCATTCGCCCATTGCTGTCTCTCACCACTGAGGGCCTGCTCAATGGCCGAGTGGTCTAAGACATTGCCATTGGCTCATTGCTGTCTCTTACCCATGAGGGCCTGCTCAATGGCCGAGTGGTCTAAGACATTGCCATTGGCCCATTGCTGTCTCTCACCACTGAGGGCCTGCTCAATGGCTGGGTGGTCTAATACATTGCCATTGGCTCATTGCTGTCTCTTACCCATGAGGGCCTGCTCAATGGCTGGGTGGTCTAAGACATTGCCATTGGCTCATTGCTGTCTCTTACCACTGAGGGCCTGCTCAATGGCTGAGTGGTCTAAGACATTGCCATTGGCTCATTGCTGTCTCTTACCACTGAGGGCCTGCTCAATAGCTGGGTGGTCTTAGACATTGCCATTGGCTCATTGCTGTCTCTTACCATTGAGGGCCTGCTCAATAGCTGGGTGGTCTTAGATATTGCCATTGGATCATTGCTGTCTCTTACCACTGAGGGCCTGCTCAATGGCTGGGTGGTCTTAGATATTGCCATTGGATCATTGCTGTCTCTTACCAATGAGGGCCTGCTCAATGGCTGGGTGGTCTGAGATATTGCCATTGGATCATTGCTGTCTCTTACCAATGAGGGCCTGCTCAATGGCTGGGTGGTCTGAGATATTGCCATTGACTCATTGCTGTCTCTTACCAATGAGGGCCTGCTCAATGGCTGGGTGGTCTAAGACATTGCCGTTGGCTCATTGCTGTCTCTTACCACTGCGGGCCTGCTTAATGGCTGGGTGGTCTAAGACATTGCCATTGGCTCATTGCTGTCTCTTACCACTGCGGGCCTGCTTAATGGCTGAGCGGTCTAAGACATTGCCATTGGCTTATTGCTGTCTCTTACCACTGAGGGCCTGCTCAATGGCTGGGTGGTCTAAGACATTGCCATTGGCTCATTGCTGTCTCTTACCACTGAGGGCCTGCTCAATGGCTGGGTGGTCTAATACATTGCCATTGGCTCATTGCTGTCTCTTACCACTGCGGGCCTGCTTAATGGCTGAGTGGTCTAATACATTGCCATTGGCTCATTGCTGTCTCTCACCACTGCGGGCCTGCTCAATGGCTGAGCGGTCTAAGACATTGCCATTGGCTTATTGCTGTCTCTTACCACTGAGGGCCTGCTCAATGGCCGAGTGGTCTAAGACATTGCCATTGGCTCATTGCTGTCTCTTACCACTGAGGGCCTGCTTAATGGCCGAGTGGTCTAAGATATTGCCATTGGCTCATTGCCGTCTCTTACCACTGAGGGCCTGCTCAATTGCCGAGTGGTCTAAGATATTGCCATTGGCTCATTGCTGTCTCTTACCACTGAGGGCCTGCTTAATGGCTGAGTGGTCTAAGACATTGCTAGTGGCAGCACTGTATCTCACCATTATACGGTCTTTAACCACTCTAGGTATGTTTGTGTGCTTGTATATTTTCTTATATGCCCACATAAAGATGACATAAAAGTACAAATACAAAAACATCAATAAAAAGAAATGGATACATTAATTTAATTACGCTGTTGTCTGCACAAAAAGAAATTGATGATAGGGACAGATAGACATCTTAAGATAACATGATTAGACAAACAATCTATATCAAGACCAACTTGATACAATAAGCAAAAACTGAGACATACTTAAATGAAACAAAACTGTATTTCAATCCTCATTCAGTCTAAGAGGGCTAAGTATATGAGAGTGCCTGGTTTCACTTCTGTCTATTTTGGGAAGTTACTACCCTATTCATTTTCTTCCTGACTTACTACCTTGATACAATTTCTATCGATGGCGCAAACAGCCATGTACAGGATTCTTATCATCTCTCTGTTGATCATGAATTTCCTCTATAGACCTTTTTTGGAGCCACATACAAATCTAAGATGGGGTTTCTTCAGGAATACGTCTTACCTCATTTATTCACTAATAAAGATATTCCCATTCATGCGATCACAATCCACTTGATTGTAATCGAAATCAATCAAGAGTTGCTCTACAACAAGTAGATCACGCTAGGAGCATGTGCAGTGACTGGGAGGCATACCCTTCAATCCTTAGCCGTCCACAACTTGAGTTAGCGGAAGTTTCCAAGGCAATACCGGTTTCCTCCATAGCCTACACGTACATGTAACCTATTACGTTTAAGTCTAAATATGACAGAAAAGCGACAAAATAAGGGATTTTGAATTCCACAAATCGACATTGGGAAAGGAGAGTTGAAAAACCACGACAAATGCCTAGCTGACTACTGTAACATGATCCGTATGCTGAGGAGAACATGCATACCTAGCATTTGAACTCAAATCTCCAATCCACAAATTTCACAAAAGCACAACTCTATTGGCAAATGTCGATGGCTGTCATTATCGCAAATACCATACTACATACATACAATTCTCCTGTCTTCCTGCAATGATCACAAGGTCGAAATAAATACACCACCGTGTCACGTTCCAAAATAGTAAAGCCACATGGGAAATGTTGACGTCACAATGTGTTGCTGTGTTTTTCGAGTAACAATGACGTCATAAGGATGTTAGTGGTAGCAGTATCGTCTATATAGTGCTGAGCTCTTCGCATGCCTTGTATTGGAGCGGGTGGATCTTAGTGAAAACGTCAAGCATATAAACATCCCTATACTCCCTTTAAAAGTGCATTAAAGGTGTCCATGTCGTTTTGAGTGAACATTACCGTGGATAGATGTGAACTGTTCCTGCCCACTCGGGGTTTGACCTCTTAATGTTTTCCAGAGCCTGAATGATAGTCTGAGCTTTGATGTGAGGAACAGAGATATCAAAGTACACTATGCTGAGAAAATTACCAGAGCTAGTTGTGATAGCCCTCCCAAGTCACGATTAGAAAGGCTCCAATGTATATCACTGGGCTACAAGTGACGTCGCCACATAAAGATATGGCACTTGTTGGTATTTCATGGGTCCTACACCCCACTTATACCATCAACAGTTAGAAAGCTAGCTAGCTCCTGAGATTAAACGCCGTGTGACACAAGGTAATGTGTCGGTACTTTGTCGTTCTACACTTTGATTCGTCAGTGTCACACAGCCTTGCTCTGGTGCGATATTACAGTCTGTAATCTGTGCATTCAGAAAGCTTAATCCAAGTATCACTGTCAGTTAAACACGTACATTAATGACATATTGAAGTTGTGAGTTATGCCATAGATAGAGAATCAGAGACACAGTGAAACCGAATAGGAACTCAATTACTTTCGGGTGAAGATGATTGATAGCTATTGATATATAACGAATATGTTATTCGTTTAGCAAAAGTTTGACCACGACAGGTGAGGACATATAACGGTGAGGATAACATAACTACGATACTATTGATACTGTATTGAGGCGTAATATGTGTTAATCGTCCCCAAAACATGGCCCTTCAAACTTGCATTCTAAGTATCAATCGTTTACAAATTTGCTCAAATTCGGCATATTCATAGCTGCGGATATAACAGAGGGAAGAGTTTCTCTTATTTTGACTGTGTTTCATAATTGCAATTAAGAAGTTGAAATGCACTTTTTCCTCGTTTTCAACATAAAAATCCGAAATAAATGATTATACAATGTGAACGGAACTAAATAAAATGTAGCATTCTTCCCCATGTATTAATCTTTCCTCTACATTGGCCATATTTAAAGGTCTCCGGTCCATAATTATGGATAGGAGCTTCGTCTGAAAACATTTTACACATTTTTCTAGTCTTCATCCCTCACATCCCTCCCCATGCTAGTGCATTACTCATCTGAAGACCTATCAAGATATACTTTGTCTAGGCAGAAAGGCAAAATGAAAGCAGGGTAAAGGTGAAAAAATTAAAGAAATAGGCCGCATAGCTACCTGAAGGAAAGACATATGATACAGCCGATGCTTGTCTCAGCTGCTAAGAGAAACACCTCCAAGAATTCAAATGTGTCTATGCAACAAAGCACAAGAATATAAATAGGAAAAAAGAACTTTAGGTTAATTAATGATATATGCAATGCAATGGTAGAAAAATGTGACAGAAGCTGTCAACTCAAAATATATTAATATAATGACCAGCACTGGTTATGCCAATATACTAGTAATCAATATGCGCAGCAAATTTGACCGGGTAAAACCTTACCAGGAAAATCTGCCATCTGCTAAACTAATGCGACAGTGTACACTGGAAGGTCAGCGGTCGAAGTAGACTAGGTCAGAAATCTTACACACACTGATGTACAGGGAAGAAATCTAGCTGCTTCACAGATACTACGAAAGTCATATCGATAACATACTACAACGTACCTATTTCCTCGTAAATCAACCACAAGGAAGGAGAGAAATACAAGGACACCTGACGTAAAGCAAAGGTTCTTGGTAAAACACGCTGTAAGTGTAATTTGATAATGGGAAGAAAGCTGCAGGTTTGGATTGTATGGTATATATTGTCTGGTTTCGTGCAGGTCGACCTGCTGATGATGGAAAAGAGTACGCATCAGAAGTGTCCTTGGGCAATTTGCTATGAATACCTCTTAACGTTCATGGTTTTCCCTTAAGTGACACATAATGCAGAATTATGGTTCTCGGCACGCACAACTCATTTCAGTAGAGATGATGATATGTAAAATGCAATTCTAGGGAAGCTTTGAACCAAAGGGAATAGTATATTCGTTATCAACGATGTTATTTTGATCGTCATCAATGTTACAGGTCGGACGCATTCGAAGAAATGCTGAAATACCAATGATTTTGCTAACAACTCTGCCACAAGTCTCATTGGTATCATTCCCTTTGCCTCGACGTGAGATTTCAAAAGCCGCCGCGCAATGCACTAGATTGGACATACCTGCAAAATTGACCACAAAAATATCACGTGTCAATAAAAATGAACATATCATGATAGGTTTTGAATTCGTTTCTTCATTTTGTCTAACGACAGATATTAGGAATATGTTGCATTATACATATTGACGCTGACGCAAACACATGCAGGGCACACGTTCCAACATACACATAAAACAGATCACAGGATTTTGGAAGCCTGTTGTGTTTCGTCTTCTTTATATTGCCGTTAGCTGGCTAGTACCATCTGGGTAGAGGATAATCCTGGGCAGCTGGAATAGCATGTATACCTAACCTGTGCGCGCTCCTGTGCACAGCAGGCGCGCTGTCTTATATATGCCACAGACCCACTTCGCCGCAGTGCCGTGGGGTATATCGTAAACATGGCGGGATGCTCCATGGACGCCATTACCCATGTCTTAATCTACACTACCCACAACACGAGTCGGCACATACCGTATGCATGTGCTACCCGTACGAAAAGACTATGTGTTATGCATAATTTAAGAATATGCATATTTTTCGCAAAAGTTATGCATAATTTATGGATAAATTATGGAAAACTTACGCATTTCCTGCCTGTTGAGAGGTAGAAAACCCGAAGGAAACCCATAAAAAAGAGGCAGGATACACATAAAATAAAAAAAAACACGAAAAATATTATGCATATTTCGCATTCAGCAAAATATGCATAAAATATGCATATAAAACAAGGAGGAAAGACGAAATTATGTGTTTACTATGCAAATATTATGCATAACCTATCCCTTTCCTATGTGTTGTCGGAAATCTACCTGTTTTCTTCGTGTTTTTTTTTTTTTTGCATATTTTATGCATAAATTTTGCATAATTTTAGGGAAAGTTATGGATAAGTTATGCATAATCCAGTGGACATATATTATGGGTTTTCTTCGGGTTTCCTTCGTGTATATTATGTGTTGAGCCATAAAAATCTCTGGGTGACAGGAAGGAAAGTTTGTCAGATGAGTTACGCCGTAACAACTTATAGGCGGCGCCAGTAGTATTGAGAAATGAACTGCCACCGGTCATTTGAGGCAGCTTATGGGGTTAATTTCTTATACTCTGTTTTTCTTCTACCGTGCTTTTATTTGACAATTTAGCCCATACAACCTATATATTACCTGAAAGGTCTTATGAAGAGGAATACATTAGCAACAGCAGCAGCAGCAGCAGTAGTAGTAGTAGTAGTTGTAGTAGTAGTAGTAGTAGTAGTAGTAGTAGTAGTAGTTGTAGTAGTAGTAGTGAAATTGCATAGGCACACAAGGCTCTGTTACCAAACCTCTGTTATTGTCACTTTTTCTGCCATTTTGCGACATTGTTGTAGTAGCAGCAGCAGCAACAGTAGTTGAAGTAGTAGTCGTAGTAGTAGTAGTAGTAGTAGTAGTAGTAGATCATTGTAGCCATAGTAATAGTGAAAATGCATAGGGAAGAGATCTGTCACCAGAACTTTTCAGATGAGTGGGTGTTATCTTTAATACGTTCATATTGATAAAAATAGTTATACTACTACTACTACTACTACTACTAATAATAATAATAATAATAATAATAACAATAAATAATAATAATAATAATAATAATAATAATAATAATAATAATACTGATAATAATAATAGTACTTATAATAATAATTATGATGATACAAATAAGTAATGATAACACTGACTCACAGCTGGAAAACATTAGACAGGCGCATAGATGGCAGGCAGGGATAGAGTGGAGACATGTGACAATACACACATATCTCATGGGGCGCACACGCCATGAGAGATGAGATAAGGATGAGGACTCTCCAGGCTTGAAACGTCTGGAGCCAAAACGTGGCTTCTTGTAAGAGTCAATGGACCCTCCTTTCATTGCATAAGGGCCCATAAAGTTGTAGTAGTAGTAGTAGTAGTAGTAGTAGTAGTAGTAGTAGTAGTAGTAGTAGTAGTGAAATTGCTAGTATATATATATATATATATATATATATATATATATATATATATATATATATATATATATATATATATATATATATATATATTTATATATATATATATATGTATATATATGGAACTTTGTTATTTGATTTTTGCCATTTTTCTGCCATGTTGCGACATTGTAGTAGCAGGGGCAGCAGCAGCAGCAGTAGCAGTAGCAGTAGCAGTAGTAGTAGTAGTAGTAGTAGTAGAAGAAGGTGTAGTAGTAGTAGAAGTGGTATCAGGACAATATCCCCCCGGACAATATCCCCCCGGACAATATCCCCCGGACAATATCCCCCCGGACAATATCCCCCCAGGACAAAATCCCCCCGGACAATATCCCCCCGTTCCAATATCCCCCCGGACAATATCCCCCCGGATTTTTTTTTTTTAAATTCCAGTGTTTTAAATTATCCTAAATTGTGTGCCGGTAAAAAAAAGTCAATTTAATAAAAATTGCAGTGTTTTAAATTATTCTAAAAAAAAATTTCAAAAATTTTTAGTGTTTTAAATTATCCTAAATCATGTGCCGGTAAAAAAAATTCAATTAAAAAAAAATTGCAGTGTTTTAAATTATTCTAAAAATTTTTTTCAAAAATTCAAAAAAAAAATTAGTGTTTTAAATTATCCTAAATCATGTGCCGGTAAAAATAAATTCAATTAAAAAAAATTGCAGTGTTTTAAATTATTCTAAAAAAAAAATTCAAAAATTTAAAAACTTTTTTTAGTGTTTTAAATTATCCTAAATCATGTGCCGGTAAAAAAAAATTCAATTAAAAAAAATTGCAGTGTTTTAAATTATTCTAAAAAATTTTTTCAAAAATTCAAAAAAAAAATTAGTGTTTTAAATTATCCTAAATCATGTGCCGGTAAAAAAAAAAATTCAAAAAAAAAATTACTAACACATGTTTCAGGATAATTTAAAACACTGGAATTTAAAAAAAAAATTCTACTATCACATGTTTAAGGATGATTTAAAACACTGGAATTAAGAAAAAGATTTTTTTTTTTGAATTTTTGAAAGTTTTTTAGAATTATTTAAAACACTGCATTTTTTTTTATTAATTTTTTTTTACCAGCACATGATTTAGGATAATTTAAAACACTAATTTTTTTTGGAATTTTTGAAAAAGTTTTTTAGAATTATTTAAAACACTGCAATTTCTTTTTTAATTGAATTTTTTTTTTACCGGCACATGATTTAGGATAATTTAAAATGCTAATTTTTTTTTTGAATTTTTGAAAAAAAATTTTAGAATAATTTGAAACACTGCAATTTTTTTTTCTAATTTAATTTTTTTTTACCGGTACATGATTTAGGATAATTTAAAACACTAATTTTTTTTTTGAATTTAAAAAAAAAAATTTTTAAATAATTTTAAACACTGCAATTTTTTTTTTAATTGAATTTTTTTTACCGGCACACAATTTAGGATAATTTATAACACTGGAATTAAAAAAAAAAAATCCGGGGGGATATTGTCCGGGGGGATATTGGAACGGGGGGATATTGTCCAGGGGGATTTTGTCCTGGGGGGATATTGTCCGGGGGATATTGTCCGGGGGGATATTGTCCGGGGGGATATTGTCCTAGAACCAGTAGAAGTAGTAGTAGTAGTAGTAGTAGTAGTAGTAGTAGTATTACTAGCAGTGAAATTGCATAGGCACTCAAGGCTCTGTCACCAAACCCTTTGATTATTGTCACTTCTTCTGCAGCAGCAACAAAGGTTGGAGTAGTAGTAGTAGTAGTAGTTGTAGTAGTGATAGTAGTAATATGTGTAGTAGTAGTACTTAAATTGCATAGGCAGAGAAGTCTCTGTCCCCAGACCTTTTCAGATGAGTGCGTGGTATCTTTAATACGTTCATGGTGATTGATCCTAGAGTCCTTGTATTGGCTTAAATTGTTTGACTAACCCTTACGAAAACGTCGCTAGTGGAAAGTCACTAGTCCAGTTGAAATTTCACTAGTGAAACGCTGTTTCACTAGGTTGGTCTCAGCTCTGTAAGGTGATCTCAGATATGTAGGACAGGCTCTCTCTCTCTCTCTCTCTCTCTCTCTCTCTCTCTCTCTCTCTCTCTCTCTCTGTATTTCTGACCCCTGTCCCCAGTCATCATTTGAAATATACTTTCCCTCCTTTTCTATAGTGACAGGGAAAAATAAATTTAAACTAATTTTCTGTCCCCAATAAACGGGAGTGAGAATAAATTTAAATTTGTTTTCACTCCCCAAAAAACGGGAGTGAACTTAAAATATAAATTCATTTTCTCTCTCCAATAAACGGAAGTAAAAATAAATTTAAATTTATTTTCTCGTTCACACTTAGTCCATCGTACTCTGGCTGCCAGCGGTCTCAGGTTTGTATCTGAGTGCAACTCAGTAGCGATAGTCAGATGCTTAGATAAATTACTCTCTCTCTCTCTCTCTCTCTCTCTCTCTCTCTCTCTATATATATATATATATATATATATATATATATATATATATATATATATATATATATATATGTGTGTGTGTGTGTGTGTGTGTGTGTGTGTGTGTGTGTGTGTGTGCATACACACTTGCACGCATAGATTATTAACAACCATCAGAGGGCATGTGATGCAAGACATACATACTGAAGAGAGTCAATTCTCATGGAGGCGGGATGCCGCCTCCACCAGTTCTATCATAACAATGGTGGCCTCCTGTCCAGCACAGCAGTGACCAACTTTCCCCGTACAGCACGAGCTGCTAGACAGCCCGGAGTACTTCCTGGCCGCATCTCTAGGGGATCAGCATCCTGCTGATAACCAAACTGTATGGCCACGGCCTGGGCAGGGAAAGGTGGAGGAGGCGGCTCGTCTTCACTTAGGGTGATGGGTACCATTGCAAGTCAGTTAAAAGCCCTGTCCCAAAACACACCTCAAAGCAGCATAAGCCTATAACTAGATGTATCCCCAGGTTCCTGAGTGTCATCAGGTAGAGAATAGCATTGCCACCTGTCATTATCCAATCCATATTCTGTTTTATTTCAAAATTTACAACTTTTCTTTCAAATGACATATTCTCATTAATTACGCAGGCGATGGTTATTGTAGGTTCAGGGTTACTTTAGGGATATCATT
>OZ012687.1:4867696-4887696 GCA_963942565.1 Maea johnstoni | reverse complement strand
GCTGATAACCAAACTGTATGGCCTAGGCCTGGGCAGGGAAAGTGGAGGCGGCGGCTCGTCTTCACTTAGGGTGATGGGTACCATTGCAAGTCAGTTAAAGGCCCTGTCCCAAAACACACCTCATAGCAACATAAGCCTATAACTAGGTGTATCCCCAGGTTCATGAGTGTCATCAGGTAGAGAATAGCATTGCCACCTATCATTATCCAATCCATATTCTGTTTTATTTCAAAATTTACAACTTTTCTTTCAAATGACATATTCTCATTAATCATGCAGGCGATGATTACTGTAGGTTCAGGGTAACTTTAGGGATATCATTGACTATGCCCAATAAAAAGTATTTTTTTGATTTTTTTTACTGCTGAAGATTTTTACACTCGCAGGCCATTTTTAGTTAGAAATCTCCACACCAACTACATTTGATAACCTCGCGTGCTCATAGCTAGCACCTATTTACAGCACCCTGACCACCAGGCCATTCTCTTGAGATCGTCGAGGTTTATGCAAACGCTCAAGTTTACTATCAATATTTCTTTTGTTAATTAATACAACTGCTATCGTTACTACTTTTACTTCAGCTTCTACTACTACTACTACTACTACTACTACTACATGTACTACTACTACTACTACTACATGTACTACTACTACTACTACTACTACTACTACTACTACTACTACTACACCTGATGTAGTAGAAACATACACAGCAGAGAGAATTTCTGCCACAGGGATGATCCACCTCATATTAGATTAATCACTAAGGAAGAAGAATCACAAATTGCTGGAAACGTATTGTTTAATAACAGCTGCTCTGGAATCTAATGATAGTTTCATCAGCGAAACGTATTTCATGGTTCACTGCAGGAATGCTACTTCCCCAACGAACTAATCTACTGACTCTCCTGTGCAGCTTGGATGAGAATGAAAATTTCCCCCCCCCCCTATCAACTAATCACAGGCCTTCATATATCTATATTATAAGAGAGGAGGCCCTATTATAAGAGAGGAGGCCCAATCCTTTGAAACGCATGATCTCCGTTGCCGCGCCTGTTTGCCTAATTCTGAGTTGGCAGTTTGGTGGACGAGTGTATCTAGATGGTTCTTAGTGTAAATAGATTTCAAAATGATTTACAAAAAGGTGCTTTTGATGCTGATTTCTCAATCTCGAGCGCGGCCGGGTTTGGTATGACCACCCGGCGTAATTGGTACTACCGATATCAAACTTCTGCTTCCACAGTGGGGTTACACTGCACGAACTTTCTTCGTTGTACGGTGGCAGAAGTGCGCTGACTGTAGTAGCGTTAAGCCTACCCGGGTGATTAAATCAAGAGCATGTACAGAACGGGTTGAGGCGCCATGGAGACCCTGGACATTGCCTGCATGGGTGCTTAGGGACAAATCCCATGGGGCAAAACACAAACAAGGGCAGAGTGCTTCGACGGAGATTCGTCGAACAAACCCAGACAGTGCAGCATACTACGGTGGCGCATGAGTAACATGCATATTTGAGCTTAAGAAAAATCTGGACTTTTCTATAGTTCAAAAAATGTTTTTCAGACAACCAGTATATAGGCTACGCGGGCTCAAATAGTAACCATTTGAAAATGATCATTATGAAAAGAACTTGAAAATTGTGACGAAATTTAATGTCTTTATAAACTTAGAACTACCTCAAGCCGTTACCACACTTTTCGGAAAATGAAAGGTCCGTTTGAAAAAAGTTCTTAAATACAGCCACTAAAATGTTATAAACCCTTTTTATATAGCAACTTCGATAAACATTTATATAAAAATAGATGGATCAAATACAAGTATCTATTCATATATACATATATATATATATATATATATATATATATATATATATATATATATATATATATATATGTATATATATATATATATATATATATATATATATATATATATATATATATATATATATATATATATATATATATATGTATACAGAGAGAGAGAGAGAGAGAGAGAGAGAGAAATGATATATTACGCCATACTCTAACTTTGAAAATAGTTTTGAGTAGAAATGATTAAGATTATATGTATCAGTGAAATCATAAATGTCCCATCTTTTATTACAGCCGGTTTAATAACCCATGATCTTATTTATGAAATGGTATATCTATATGCCAAGTTTCTTGAATTATTGATACATAGGTTAGGGTTAGGTGGCATTCAATGTGTGGTCTTACGGATATCCGAGTGTGACATATGGTTTTTAACGTAAACAAATTTCAAAAAGTTAAACAAAAATGTGCTCTTGATGATGATTTTTAGAACTGCATATCTCCCCGGGAGGTCCGTTGAGGAGAACATGTGCACCTGATCAGGTTGAAACCAAGTTAATAGGCAAGCCACCCCAAAATAGCTGCGAACAATGAGGCCCTAACCACAACACCCACTGGTGTGCCTGCGGTTTTATTTGCGAGGGGGTCGAGCCCGACGCAACGAGAACATAAGGCTTAAGTGGAACAAACAGGACAGGGTTTGAATGACGTCTAGGGCATACAGACGGCAGTTTAACTTTGACTGTTCTCTTCGCCATTGATAAGGAAGAGGAGAATCTTAGGAGAATGAGATAAAAACAGGATATTCGGGGATAGATGGATAACTTGGATTTCATTGAAGATGGTGAAATGATAAGGTGATATTGCCTCAATATATGGTGGGTTTACATGTAATTTAAAACAGTATTTTGTATTAACCATTGCACTTTCTCAGTTTAAAGAAAATGAAAGGTCAGTTTGATATAAACATTTTAAATTGCAGCTGTTAAAAAGTAAAAAAAAACTTTTTATGTAGGTATTTCAATAGAAAATAGCAAACTCGATAGATCGGAAACAAGTATCAATGTGAAATAGATGATACTTTGTAACCATCTCTCAGCCCTTCTGCTGTAAAGACGATGTGTGCCAGTCCGGGAGGTGGCACCTGAGACTCAAGATAGCAAGCGCTCAGTGCATGTACTGTAGGACTAAGGAACGTGTGTTCAGGTGTGACGAGGGAGAGACAGAGAGACAGACAGCGATACAGAGAACGAGAGAGAGGGGAGGGAGAGACAGAGAGCGAGACAGAGAACGAGACAGAAGGGAGGGAGAGAGAGATACAAAGAGAGAGCGGGGGAGGGAGAGAGATACAGAGAGAGATACAATGAGAGCGAGAGAGAGAGATACAATGAGAGAGATACAAGCGAGAGTGAGGGGCAGGGAGATCGATACAGAGAGAGAGAAACAACGAGAGAGAGATACGAGCGAGAGAGGGGGAGAGAGATACAATGAGAGAGACATACAGCGAGAGAGATACGGGGGGCAGGGAGAGATACAGAGAAAGAGAGAGAGAGAGAGAGAGAGAGAGGGGGGGGGGAGAGGGACATTCGGACAGACAGACAGATAGATGTACAAATGACATATGTTACGCCATACTTTCACTTTGAAAATAGTTTTGAGTGGAAATGATTATAATTAGATATATCAGTGATATCATGAACATACACAGCACTATATTCTTATTACAGCCGGTATGATAAACCTTGATCTTATTTGTCGATGGTATATCTGTTTCTTCTTGAATTATTGATACATAGGTTAGGTGACCCTAAATGTGTGGTGTCAGAGATATCTGGGTGCTCTGATATGTATGTCGTTATAAGATATTTCACGGTTTCCGTCCGCAGGACGGGTACTTTTCTAGTATATATATATATATATATATATATATATATATATATATATATATATATATATATATATATATATATATATATATATATATATACAGTCAAACCTCTATTAAGCGACCGCTCAAGGGAAATGTCAAAAGTGGTCTTTTAAGGAGGTGGTCTCTTAAGAAGGGGTTGAGGGTCCGAGCGAGGTTATAAAAAAACAAGGAATTTCAAACAATGACCTCGAATTATTGAGGTTGTTATGTTTAGCTGCGTTTGTTGAAATTTCTTCATTAATATTTTAATAATAAATAAAAATAAAACAATTCAGAAAAATAAAAGTTGAACAATATCATTAATTGAGGACCCTCAGAAATGATATACTTTCAAATTTTTACCGATTATTTCATTATTCTATTGTGCCCTTTCCAATATACAAGGCGTCTAGTCATTCAAGTGGCCGTTGAATGAAGGACCATTTACTCTTAGGGATAAGATTTCATGGTCGTTGGTCGCGTCAAGCAAGTGGTCGCTTAATCAAGGTAAAATATAGAGGGAATAGCCTTGGGGGGATTTGAAATGGTCGTTCAAGGCAAGTGGTCGTTTAAGAGAAGTGGTCGTTGAGGCAAGTTTGACTGTATATATATATATATATATATATATATATATATATATATATATATATATATATATATATATATATATATATTATATATATATATATATATATATAAAGAGAGAGAGAGAGAGAGAGAGAGAGAGAGAGAGAGAGAGAGAGAGAGAGAGAATCTTACGAGATGTCACCCGTGTATGCTATACATGAAGAATTCATTACAAGTACTGTTCGTGATAACATCGATAAACATATATCAAACAAAACATGCATTGGATCAAAACACATAACTCGGTGGCGATCATGTTGTTTGCTTTTCACTTCTCATCGCCAGTGCACATTACATTCTGAGCAAATATTTAACCTGCCTAATGCACATTTCACGTCGGGTGTTGACGCATTAAGTCTTTCTTCGTGGAATGCTGCAAAAACACCTTCATAGTGTCAATAGCGAGTGTGATGAATGATTAGGTTTTGGAGTAAATGCCATGTCAATTTCCAGCAAATTCCAGCGGTGCGAAATAGGGGTACCGCTGAGATCAGGAGTCACCCTGAACCATCATCTGTCATGTACAGGCGGTGGATCACGGGGCTAGCTATTTCAGCCTCTCCCGTGCCTTGGAAACTGATGAAAGATAGAGCAGGAACGTGCGGTAGAAACAAGACATACCTGATTGCATTTCGGCACGCTATAAGGTTACTCATACATGTAGCCTCCCAGAAAAGCAATACAGCATGTGCCTTCGATTCTAAAACGGATAAGTTAGTTTAATGTTTCACTTTGGAGATGCTGACTTATACCTATTGTTTTAGTTTCTATTTTCTTGGCATATTAACCACTGTTTGTAAACTGATCTTAATATCAGCAAGTTAATCTGTGCAATATTAATAAAGTCATTTATTGGCAATTTGACTACCAAAGAAGGTTACCCTTGAGAAAAGAAATTTTGAAATTATCCTTCTGTTTAACTTGTTCATAGAGGAGCAATCTAAATTCAACACTAAATGCACTATACATGCCTTTATATTATACATATCACCTGAGCGCATTAGTTCCAAAAGTGGCATACAGTTTTCTGACTTTTAAGAACACCCTAATTATTATTTTCAATTCATGTACATTTTTATGGCTACTCATTCCTTTTCAAAAAGTATTAAGAACTCAATTATAATCATCACAAATTCATATCCCAATTTTGTTTGGTACTCACTGATTATGAATTTGTATATTGAATCCTTATATTTTGAATGCTTTTCATGATATTGTATTAGCCAGAGCATTTCTATGCAAATCTGACACTAAAAATATAAGATCCAGAGGAAAACTATTAAAAGTACCTCCAGACAAGGCTACGATAACTTGTCCGATCAGTGTTTCTTTCATCGCCGATTGCACTCCGGAACAATAGATAACTGTGGATCAATTCTTTTCCTCTCTTTATGGGGGGTAGCCAGGAGATAATGGCAGCTAGGATGTGTGACTAAGAGGAAACGACACTTCCCCCTCGAGTGGTATTTGTGTGGAGGTCTGCTATTGTGGTGATCACAGGCAGAGCACACAGAGCCTGGATCCACTGACAAGCTGCTTCCCCTCCTTAAAACCCACACAAGCAGATGAGGAGGCGACAAGGAAAGGAGATGCTCCTCCTGTCGCAATTGCTTTGCTGATTAATTCTGCACGCCTCAAGTCAACATGTACCTCGACACCCCTCCACATGTAATCATTCGTTTTATTTCAGCTATTAACGTGTGATGAAGCCAGAAAAATGCATAATTGGACAGATTAGTCCCTGGAAGCAACTGAGGCTCATATCTGACAAGATGAATAACCATCTAATACATGATACAACTGTTTCATTTTATCAAATTACCACCATCTTGGTAACTTTATTTATACAACTCTTACATATTGAAGTACATTGCCTAACAATCATCAACACGTTGCAGTGTTCAACGTATAGGACCTCTGAATAAACATGTATACATATATGTATATATATATATATATATATATATAAATATGTATATATATATATATATATATATATATATATATATATATATATATATATATATATATATATATATATATATATATATATATCTATCTATCTATCTATATCTCTCTCTATATATATATATACACACACACATATATATATATATATATATACATATATATATATATATATATATATATATATATATATATATATATATATATATATATATATATATATATAAATATATATATATATATATATATATATATATATATATATATATATATATATATATATATATATATATATATATATATATATATATATATATATATATATATGTATATGTATCTATATATATATATATATATATATATATATATATATATATATATATATATATATATATATATATATATATATATATATATATATATATAAATATATATACAGATATATACAGATACATACTTACACATTGAAGGGGCGGTCAAACACTTTTTGACCACCATTTAATGCGTTTTTGTTGTAAGTCCATTAGGATGCTTTGCATTGGGAATACTAAATATCAAGTTCTTTTTTCTCAATTAGTTTTCATCATATGCAATGTTTCCAGGACAAACAGTTTATTATTTTGTGGCATAGTATTGCGGTGTCTGACATATCCAAACGTGCCGTATGGAATTGCATAGTGCTATTGCTATTCAACCAGAGATCAATCAAGTGTACACTGACAGCCTCATAAGTGGAATGGCACGTTTCTTGTCCCATAGTGGTGATATATTAGAATGGTATTGGCTGGCTCTTTGCAAATGCAATTCGTAGATGTCGCATCATTTTTACACATGTTTTACTTGTGGGTATTACCTTGCCTACGTGCAACTTTCTGATACTGCTTGATGGGAGGTATGACTAAAGCAAAGTTTGGTATGTTTCTGAGAGTACGAGAAAGTTTATGCCCTGGTTTAAATGATATATCTATATAGCAGATTGACTGACCCTGGCACATGGGTACTTATCTGAGAGTGCTCGGCAAGGGCTATCCTGTCTGACCTTGATATTTCTCTGAAGTAAATTCATCTAACGCAGTTCGAGTAAAGTTGGTAACCTTTGTTTTCTTAACTTTTTCTTTTGACATTGTTACGCCTGTTTGCGTTATATGATTGTGCACCATTCAAGAGGTAATCTCAAACATATGCCATAACATACCTGATACCTGATGATACTAGACAGGTGCTAAGCGCCATAGTCAGCCTTTCACAAATGTGTGAATAGCCATCTCTACCGAGGTTCTCCTCCTGTTAGTGATCGCCCCTTGGCCTGCGTGCAAGGCTTGTCACTAGCACCTCTAGCAGCAGAGTTCTATTTCTAAGAAATGTTTACGCGTGCTGATCCGTTGTGGTAATCGCACGTGACTTTTCGCTGTTGTATAATGGCGTGTTGATCACTATGATCCAATTGCCCCTGGCGTTGATCTCGACAAGAGCATCTCAGATATCCTATTTAGACATCTATTACATATTTTCAGCATCTTTTTGGCAATGTAGAGTCAGAATGCCGGCAATGGTGAAACTTGAACATTACTACCATAAAAAATCAGCCGGTTTTTTGAACATCTGCGCGTGTCTGCCCTCAAAAAACTATCGATATCCGTTCTAAACAGTCTTATGTTCAGGCCCCCTACAACTTTATGGATATTTATACTCTCTTCAGTCAGCTACGGTTGAAGCGAGTGAAAGGCCACCATATTTCGCGCCATTTTACACCCTAGAACCAGCAATGCGCATGCTCAAAAGTGTGAACCTATTTGTAATCATGTAATTTCTCCATGGTGGTTTCTTGAGGTAAACTACCATGATCGCGTTCTTCTTCCGAAAAGCAGTATTTTGTGATAGGTGTGCGCTAGTTCAGAAAAACTTAGTCGCAGGGTGAGGTGAAATCGCCTTCTTCAATAGACGAGTTGCAATATTTTGCTTTACGCTTCAACTGTACACTGTCTCTAGTCGCTCCAAAAGGTCTGGTTCGAATCCACCTCAGAGGCATGTGAGAACGTTTCACAGTCAGTCAGATGAATTTTCCCGGGAAGTCTGATTTTCTATACTAATGACTAGTCAATCATGATATAGCTTAAAATTTGAGAAAAATTGTGACAGCTTTTGAAATATCTGGAACGTATTGTATTTGTCTTGAGCGGTGTTAGGTAGACTGTTTCAAGAATGTACAAGTACATGGCAGAAACAGCCACCACGGCCTCACACGCTTTAATAGTGAGACCAAACTACGACTTTTAAATTGTCATACATTTAAAAGTCTTAGAATGCTCGGCGCCTCCGGAAATGACTTTTATGTGGCTACATGTAGCTATAGCGTCCCTACGCACTGCAGGCAAGTACTACTTGGATGGCCTTTTACCTATTTAGTCACTTTTTCTGCTGTATTAACCCTAAATCCTCACTAACCAGTTGCTATTGTAAAGGGAAGTTGGGGTACGACTGAAAACCATATATTGCACTTAGTATGTGTTAGCTTTCTTTTATGACGAGCCAGATTTAAGCATAGAAGGAAGCGCTGACAGCGGGGCTAGAGAGCGAGCAGTTGCTGTCAATGCTGTAGTCTAGAAGCTAGGCAGGATGGTTACCTAAGACTGCCGGAAATGACTTTCAGGATTTAATCTCAAGTCCCTTTTTAACGTGAGCAGTTCATTCTGCTATCAAGATAAGCAATTCTGAGCCTTGCTGGAGTAGAGTAGTTTCTTTTCAAGTCGCTTTTATCGTGACACTTTTTATATTGCCTGCCGAGTGAAGAATTGGATCCTGCTACGTTGACATTATTAAATCCACTCCGAGATTTATAGATTTTTAAAAGATCATTTGGTTAGATCTTACGGTAAAGGCCGGATTAGATTTTCATCAGAGCAGACATAGTTGTTTTTCATTCCCCTGAGGAAGGTCATCCAGTGGATTTTACTACGTTAACCCCTTCATTCTTAAAACTCCCTTTGAAAAGTGTCGTCTGGATCTGTATCACTTTTAGATATGTTAGAAATGAAGTTTCAACTAAAAGAAATATTTAAGAACAGTTGGCGGTTCTCACTTACATTTCTCCTTCAAATATTTTCCAAAGTATTCTTTTATCAGCAGAATGTACCAAATATCACAATCTCTTTATCCGAAATGGCCATTACTGAGTTACTTTTTGCTTTTTTGCCTCATTAGATCTAGGTCGTGACTAGCTGATTTATTTTGGTGACTGTAAATGCAGTATCCGATGAAAAATCCGCTAAATCCCAAGTCACTGGTAATATTCTCACGTTCCTCTAACCTGATTCGGTCTCGAGTAGCGAGCAACCAATGGCAACACCCTGGACAACTCGGCTATGGGGACAGGCCCACCACAAATTTATTGCTAACAATATATTATACAAATATGCCATGCCAGTGTGGGTATCCTGATGGAATGTCTCCCAGAGGGAGGATGGTTTTTCCGAGAGCGGAGCCCGAGGGAAAACCATCCTCCCAAGGTGAAACATTCCATCAGGATACCCACACTGGCATGGCATATTTGTTTTATCATATCGAACAAACCCCAATTTGGTAAATAATCAATGAAAGCAACAATGATCCGCTGGTGCCGTGGAAAAGAGCGTCTGCTACAATATCAAGGTCACAGATGACTGGTGATTCACACATTCCCCGCTAGGCGTCAATAGTGACAACAGTGGACATAACGCCGATCAGTGGACATGATGATTGCCAATTGTCAAGTCAGCCAATCACGGCTTACGATCTTCAAGTGAGGTATGATATATATATATATGTATATATATATATATTTATATATATATATATATATATATATATATATATATATATATATATATATATATATACATATGTATGTATATATATATGTATGTATATATATATATATGTATGTATATATATATATATATATATATATATATATATATATATATATATATATATATATATATATATATATATATATATATATATATATATACATTTTACTGTAGCTAAATTGCTAATTGCTTGATATTGTACTTTGTGAATTGTAGATTTCACGGTGTTTAAGGCTGTGATGCTGGTGACACACTCAAAATAAGACAACTCCTAGTTTAGCACTCCTGTACCCTTTCTAACAATAGATATCTAATACCTGAGGTCTTGGTGTTTCAAATATAAGTTTTCTTTACCTTAGCTGCTTGAGCTGACCTCAATACATGATTTAGTTAAATCATAGTTAGATACATATTCAAGTAATCAAAAATATACCATTATTCACTTTAAGAGAAATACATTCAAAATTGACAAATATGTAAATTCAACTCGCGCAGAGTCTGTTATAACAATACCCTCAGGTGGCTTCTACACCTGAGAAGAGATAGTAGTGCCAAAGAGATGTTCAATCTGAATGGAATCCCTAGTTTCGGGGAACTTACCCGGAAGAATATTTACCAATTCAAAACTCGAATTAATAACAGTACCAACAGTATCCTTCAAACAGTAGAAAAGTATATTAGAGATAGTAGTGTAGGTAAACACTGGGAGACCTCCCTGTACAACTTCTAGTCAATATTGTACCTATGTATATGGACCACCTGTGTCTGAAATAAAGTATTGAATTGAATTGAGTATATATATATATATATATATATATATATATATATATATATATATATATATATATATATATATATATATATATATATATATATATATATATATATATATATATATATATATATATATGAAAAATATCATATAGGCCTCAGCAAGAGTCATTAAGGCTTTTATTTTTGCCTTTCAAGGGATTACATTTCATGAGGCAGTTACGTTGCGACTAACACCCTTTAGGGTTGATAAGTTTTGCAAAATGACCTACTTATCACCTCTGATTAGTTACCACTACCCTGTGAGCCACTTGACATTTTAGGCCCGAATGCCATATTTATCAATTCTCAGATTATTTCTTATCGTGTTTACTTTTTTTTTACAAATGGCTACATTGTAGGACGAGTAAGATAATCCATTGAAATTGAAATTATTCAACCTGACTTTTTTCAGATTAGAGTGAATCGTGTAAATGTAATATGTTTTATAAAAGAAGCGAGCGAAGTAAATTTGGTAAATCCTAATTAAGCTTGCATCGTCAAGAGTTGTCAATCTCTATTCTTTTGTATGGCCCAGAGGACGGACATTATATGGCATATCGATGATTGTAAAAGCATTCACCTGCATAATCTATCCTGCGCACGTTATTTCATTTGCACACCTTTGTGATCGACAAAATGATTCGACAGATCCTCTTCAGCAAACACTCATCAAATACGCCGAATCCCCATTGAAACTAAATCTCGGAAAAAATCAAACCATTTGTATTGCTTGTCGTACTCAGAGGACAGACACATTATAAGGCATGTCGATAACTGTAAAAGGCATTTTTGCATGCAGAATCTATCTCGCGTACGTGACCAATAACTTGCACACCAAAATGTTCGCACAGATCCTATTAGACAAAGATTCATTGATAACACCGAATCCGCAGAGAAACTATTTTCTCGGAAAAACAAGGCTTTTAATGGTTAGTAGAGCACGTTTTGAACCTCATTCAACGTATACTTTATAATACTGGGTATACTAGGGGGACGATAGAAGGGATTGTGGACAACAAGATAATCAAATATCTTTCATTCCGACCAAAGTTTAAAACCCTATCATGCATGGGTGTATGTATGTACATATATATATATATATATATATATATATATATATATATATATATATATATATATATATATATATATATATATATATATATATATATATATATATATATATATATATATATATATATATATATATATATATATATATATATATATATATATATATATATATATATATATATATATATATATGTATATATATATATATATATATATATATATATATATATACACACATATATATGTATATATATATATATATATATATATATATATATATATATATATATATATATATATATATATATATATATATATGTATATATATATATATATATATATATATATATATATTTGTGTGTGTGTGTGTGTATGTGTGTGTGTGTGTGAAGCGAAATTACCTGTTAGTTATGATCCAATGATCGCCTGGTGTCAGTTGGCTGGGTTTCTGGTTTGAAAGTGGCTTCTCCTGAAAAAAGATATGAGAGAATCTGTTAAGAAATATGGGATAGATAGTCATAGTAAGGATCAATCTGCGTACATATAACCCTGAGGTCCGGTATGGCAAGATACCATGTGCTCATACAAGCCCCAGTCACACAGAGCTACATGTACAATCACCCAAGATCACGCAACCAATTGATTGCAAGTGTCTCATCCTGGCATACGAATTACTCAAACTTCCGTACAGGCTAGAATGTTTGGTTCTGTCCAATAAACACTGACACGAACTTCCAGGCTTCTTATAACATACTCCTCTAGCATCTACAGTCTCTACCGGATAACACAGCAGATCCAGCAATATTTCCTCTTATTTGTCTACTCCTGGTAGAAGGATGTTGCAACAAAGGGCTGGTACCCTTTATGCATATGCATTATGTGATGACCACACCTGTTGAAAGGCATCATTGCACAGCAGTCTAAAATATGTCTATAGCCTCAAATCAACTTTTAACAATTTGACCATTTCCCCTCTGGAGCACAGTCAAAAATAATCCAATTTCCTTAAAGCAAGCAATAACTAAAGCAAGACTCCTTACTGGCAACCCCACAAGGGCCACACCCTATTGGCTCGCTCAAAGGTGTGCAATATGAGCTGTTACCTCCCTGGGAACCCTAAGCTGGTGTGGCACCCTGCTCGCCTCATAAAAGAAGGGGGATCTGTCTACGTATACCATGCTTCTAAAAGATCATCCCTTGGTTCTCTTTGGATCTGATATGAAGGCTCTGCTCTTACTCTATCTTCTTTCACCTCGGATAATTACGCTTTTCATCGTTCTTCAGCAATGACAAAGGACCATTTCTTTGTTATATATGTTATGGCCTTTGTGTGCCATATAGACATCAGGGTAACAGCGGTGTCTTAGACCAATATTTCACAAAGACACATGCCCTCTCTGTGACACTGGAGACAAAAACAGACTCCACTTCCTCTCGCAAATATCCTAGACTGTGACCAGCCATATCTCCGGAGGAATTCATGCAACATCACAGACAACGAAAGCCTCTTAAAGCTCATCCTTACCCAGGAGGTAATCAGCACCTTCTTAACAACACATAGGTGGACTTAAAGGCCTTTGCAACTATAACTCAACGTCTGCTTTACAAATTGCATTGCAGCACTCAGATATAGTTAGCAGAATTATAATTGATTTATCTGTGCTCTAGACGTCGGTTTCCTCCACGAGATACAACTGTCTTGTCACAAATTAGCCGCAATATGGCACAAGAAAAAGTGACGAAAAAAGCGAAATTCCATATCCAAATCAGTGCACGGCTCACTGTTGACACTCAGGGTGGGCATCTATAACTAGGTGTCACTGGCACCGTGATTCCTGCCGGTCAATGTTACCTGGGGGTCACCGTTAACTGGTACACCGGCCTGAAGCATATGAGAAAGTGCCTGGTCGATGGTTTTATCTGGGTACTACGGCTTCCTTCACCACCGATAGCTGATCAGCTGGCAATAGCTTTCCTCAGTCTCACGAAGCACTGTCTTATTGAAGGTGGCTTGTGGGATTAATTTGTGAATATAGGGTCATTTTGAGATGTTTACCTATGTTAAAGCGAATACTGTATCTCTTTCCTCAAAATCAGATTAATTGAGAATGTCAAGGCAATCATCGCACAGAGCGGGAGACCACCTATTATGTACAGAAGCTCCCATAGTCTTGCACACATGCAGGAAATATTCTTGACCTTTTTCTCCATATCAAATTTCACCAAAATATGGTTGCTCCAAGCATACATTTTGCTTGAAATTTAGCATACTGCAGTTGTTGTAGCTAAGGGCTTTTCGGAGGGAAGAGTATTACAGTCTTTCTAATTTTGACCTTTATCAAAAGTTATGGAATATGAGAGTTGAAAAATGTACTTTTTCCTCATTTCAACATTCTTTTAAAGAAATGGTTACAAAATTTGAACTAAGTAACAATTTGAAAAACTGTGAGACTCTTCTTTCTGTATATATCCTTCCTCCACATTTGTGAAATTTGAAGGTCTGCGGTTCATAATTGTGGGTAGGAGTTCCATTTGAAAACATTATACATGATTTTGTTCAGTTGTTTTTACAGAAAAGATCTTCCACCCTGCTGTGAGGGTACTTTTTGATATTTAATGTATTTCTCATCAGAAGACCTTTCAGCCAATATATACTTTGTATAGGCTCAATTGTTAAATAAAAGCAAGGTAGGGGAAAACCGAGCCAAAGAAATCAAATATGCAAGCTACTATAAGTGAGAGGTAATTGAAACTAGTTTTTGAGCGTTCCAGACACCTCTGACTACAGCCCCTATCACAAAGAGGATGCAGCTACATACGATAACCATCTAGAGCGAATCGCAGCTCATTGTACGTGCAGTCGCAGAATGTGGCACAGCAGTGTGTCGCATCTGGTGAGGTAAAAGTTGTGAGTCAAATCCCTTTTCTTTTTCAAAAGAAAAAACAGACCTCATTTGCAGGGGAAGTGAGTACTGTTCCGTGCAAAATCCTCAACAGTCATTTCGTTTCCGACCTTGAAATTGAGACGAAGCACGTGCTTTAACATCGGGATCGTATTTTCTCTGTGCAGAGATAAAACAGATCGTATAACTGCCTATGCACAAATGACATATCATATTAATGTGGCAAAGTCACAGACGATGAATAACTGGCGCGCCCAAAACTACTATCAGCCAATTCAATGTATGCTTTTATTGGTGACCGAGTTACAGTGCCGACATTTAATTTCTGCACTAAATGCCCGGGCATAATACACCACCTGGACACAGTCAATAAATACACTACATTGCATTCCATACAATGTAAATGTTAAATCCTTTCATGCTTAAAAGGTCCAGTTGAAATTTAAGGCTGGATTTACGGAACTTTGAACAATAACATTGAACTTTAAAAGGATGGTTAGATGTTAGTCGATGTTTTTGTCGGCTACTCGGATTTTTATCCGAAACCTGCACCTAGCTAGACTTAACTTAGCCGTAATAAGGTAGAACAAGGTGACGAAATAAAAATCACGATATACAAGCACTAGACACCTCATAAAGCGTGTATGGGCTAACACACTTAAGGTTAGAGTAGTTGGAACGTATCATTCTCTGATAATATGCTACCTTTTTGATATACCGTTGACATTAAGCGTAGATTCATCAAATGAGTTGTTTTTTATGATCTACGTTTCCCATTTGAAATTGCCAAAATATGCTCTTGATGGAATTAGAATACCTCAATGATCGGGAATTTCAGGCACCTGGGGGTAAAAGAGGTAACATGTGCATACCAAAAAAGTAGACTCTACGAATTGGAATTGATTTGGATCATAACCGCTTGGTAATCCCTAACCAATCGACGATTGAGGATAATTGGTTTCGCACCTCTTTTCCTAGTGTCCTAGAACTGAAAAAATGTGACGTTCATGTTTCATATTTTCCATTAAAGATAATTATAGCATCCCATTGCAATTTTACTGCCAGCAGCCTCCCCGCAGGCTTGTGCTCATTTGAGAACAATTACCATGATATGCTTGGTTAACGTTAATGGCGCCTACAAAAATTATGTTGCGAACATCTACCCACTATTTCTTGTGGCTCTAAAGTAGGTCAACATAGTCAATATATATTGCCAAGATTGTATATGGTCAATATCTTCTGAATGACAATAATTTTGGAATTTGGAAAATGATCTATCGTCCCTTTAGAATTTTGAAATTTCTGAATTAAAATGGTACTACTAGTAGAATATGAATTTAAGTTATATTTGAATTAGGAATTGCATGTATCGCCACTTTTTCTGCCATACTAAAGCTATCTGACTAGCTAGTTGTAAGGGGCGAGAAAAACCGGAATACCTGGCAAAACAACAGCCTAACCTCAAGTCACAATACGGTAAAAAAGACAAATTACCCTGGCCTTAAAACAAATAAGTGACACTCACTCTGTCCCAATCCAACGCAACTTGATGTTCTACAGCGTGGAGGCAATGTGTTAATGAGGCTAAAAGGTCGACAGTCCAACGTCTACAAGGAGTTCAAAGAAATTCAATTATCACCAATTTGCATGAACTTTGTGTCAAAATTGTTTGGTGCCTACTAGACTATTTACAAATGCTAATGTGTGTTGGCGCTTCACGTGACTGAATTAGGCGGGGCGTGATGAGAATCAATTGAATTCTAGCGCAATTTGACCAAAGACGGGGAGGCATTCCCTGCTTTGACTTTAAATAGGAATGGGTGAGATTGAGGCATGCTATTTCCAGCTGGTCAGCTACGGTGCCGGTGTAACAGTGCTCAGTGTCCGCCAGTGCTCAGTGACCCCCGGGTCACTGAGCACTAGTTGTGGGTGTCCTTCCTAGTTGCTAGTGACCCCCCTATATTTCCTATCTAAATACGTGTTTATTCAAAGATAGTAGTAATGGTTAGCATACTAATAGTATGTTTGTATGATTTTTCCTCACAGGCGTCATATCTCGATGTAGACGTGTTGTGAGAGGCAGTGCGATTTTGTAATTTCACGATTACAGCAAATAAACGTACTACTACTACTAATAATAGTATTACTATACACCAAATCTCTATATAGTATATGTAGTATGTACATTTTATATAGCCTGTATAGTATATACCTATTACCTGCCATCTTTCAACTGGGGTCCTCTACAACTGTTACACAGGCAACAGTGTTAAGTGTCACCCAGTTGAAATTTGGCTGAATCATATGAGAAGGTGTTAACAATTTCAGTGGCTGGCAGCTCAACCCTGGTGGGCACATTGGTAGAGCACTCGCACTGAGCACTTATTGTATGATAATACTGTTTCTGTCTTTCTTTCTTGTTTGCAGGTTTAAAACCCATCCATGCCATTATCTATTAATGCTCCTTTCTAACCTTATCTAATAACATTATGTGTAGTGTGGAATGATATGATGGATATCTAGGTTAAAACTCAAATCACCCCTCTTTCGCATTATTTTTTCAACATATGCATTTTTACTTTTGTTTTATGCATTTGTCTTCCTTTTTGCTAATAAGGGGGTCACTACACTACTGCATGGGCTCTGATTACTAGCTGCCAGTGTCCTGAAAAGGACTCTCACAACTAGTTATGGTTGAACCGGGTCCCTGACAGCTAGTTGCAGATGACCCAGGTCACTCACCTCCGGCTGCCATTGACCAGCGGGTCACCAGAGGGGGGGGGGGCACTGAGCACTATCACATCGGCATTTAATTCTTTAACTAAATGCTTGGGCAGCCCGGGTAGAATATACAACCGCACGACCGAGTGCAACCCAGATTCCTGGGCATGGATGACCTCACAACTGAACGTGTGTTTTTGTACACGGAGTACGTCCAGTCAACTAGTGCAGGAATTACATGTATGTACTGTATTTGCTGGTGAAGGAAGCCGCAGTACCCAGAGAAAACCATCTACTGGACACTTTCCCATATGCTGCAAGCCGGTGTATTAGTTAACAGTGACCCCCAGGTACCAGTGACCAGGGGATCACGAGGCCAGTGACTCCTGGTCATTTACACCTAGTTATAGATGCCCACCCTGGGTGGCACCGAGACCTAGATCCTAGTAACCGGCGAGCCACTGTAGGTTTTGGGAACAGCTTCATACGTAATTTAGGATATTGCTTATTGTCACATTTTCTGCAATATATAGTCTGAATCGTTGAACAAGTAGTGAATATTGGAGAACTCATAAGTATCTGGGGAAAACTACCACGTAACAACCTAGTCACTAGCAACTTGCGCAATGCTATGAACAGGATTCCAGCCCGTGCAGTGGTATACGGAATAACAAAGCCTTAGACCACTCTAAGGCTAACAGGACAGGCCTGCAAGGCAGTTGCTAATGTTGGAGAGAAACCCACCGACTAGTGACTAGTTCCAAGCCTCTGGCAACTTTCTCACATTCCTCACACTAAATTACCTTTGGTGTAAGTTTTATGTCAGTGTTAAGTCAATGCTTATACTGATCTGCTAATGGGGCAGCCCTGCCAGGTACCTTTTGTTAGTTGCCATGGAGACGCTGAACGAGACGTAACCATAGTTTTTAAGTTTTATTGAGTATTTTTTCGACCCTACATACCAAAATAAGTCCTCGCTCAGACATGGTCTCCTCATGAACAGGTTGTTTATATGATTTCAGTACAGTGTTGATATATAGTACTGGCCACTTATTATCAGTTTTGCCCCGGTTATACATCGCGTGCTTTGTTTTAGTTACACTTGAAAAGGCTTCAATCAAAAGAAACTGCAGTACTTGATAATACACATCGCATGTGCCTCCATATTTTCTGGACTGAACATTTACAGGGAGTAAACATTTGTAGTGCAAAATTGTCACTGGTTGAAATGCACTACTTGATAACACATATCGCGTGCGTCTCCCTATTGCCGCCTGAAGGTTAGCTTCAGGAATGAAACATCTGTAATGTGAGTGCTACTGACGTCACAGTATTGTCCACTCATCATGCACCATTGATTGCCATTCCTCTAAACCAATTATCCGCCTCCAGGAGGTACAGGCATTTCAAGTGATTCCATTGGAAACCATTGCATTGACCACAAATCATCTAGTTTGCTAAAGAGTAGCCTATCAGTGGTATTGTCCACAGCATGTCTTGCCAAATGCAACGCGCAATTACTTCCATTCTAAGCTTTCACATTGTTATGGTTTCAGAGCTGCTCCCACCTAGAGCACGTTCTCATTCCAATGATTTTGGATAAGAAAACAATCCCTAGAATAATGCTATATATTGTCCAGGTAACACCAAAGTCTGGATCTTCTATATAGGGCACGTCCTTCTTCAAAGAACCTGGTAGGGTGTTCTTTATCTTACAGCCAACATTATCTGAATCGTGAATGGGAAATGGTTGTGAAACTAGTGTCATATGCAAGTCTACTCAAGGTAGACGACGCACGCCTCAAAAGGTTCCCTCTAGGTGCCAAGCTTTGTATTTCATGTGATCTGCATGGGTGCCATTTATGATGTCCAACATATGATCATGCAACTTGATTGCTGAAATACATCTATCTGCCTAAGCAAACACAATTTCTCATCCTATACCCATCCTGCCGAAGGGAACTGATAATAAGCAATTCATGCACGAAATGTGCAAAATTGACAGTTTACAGTATTACTGATTTGGCATGAGAGTTTCCATATGCAGCAGCGTCTATTTGGAAACTTGGGAAACATGGATAAAATTAAAATTGTGCACTTCACACTCAAATAATATATATATATATATATATATATATATATATATATATATATATATATATATATATATATATATATATATATATATATATATATATATATATATATATATATATATATATATATATATATATATATATTTATACATATACATATATATATATATATATATATATATATATATATATATATATATATATATATATATATATATATATATATA